>ML108173.1:0-58192 GCA_003697995.1 Taxidea taxus jeffersonii | reverse complement strand
GACCACGGCCATGCCTCCTCGATTCTGGAGACATTACACTGGTTCATATTCTGGCACTGAAACATATATACTTCTGAACTCACCGAGACCATTAAAAAACTTCTAATCCATTAACCTTTGGAGAGTAATAAAGATTCATTATGTTCTACAGAAATATAAATATCCAAGAAGTGACCTTGAATAGTGTTTAGAACACCTCCACCATCTGTTGTCTGATGGTAAGATGAGGCACTCTTCTCTTCTTCAAGGGAGCAGGACATCATCATAAATGAAGTTCTATTGAATGAAAGACCCAGGAGTTCAACCAGGGGAGTCAGTTAAGTGCCTGGATCCTCTGCCTTGGTTTCAGTACAATTGGTTTTTCATAATTTTTTTTTAAGATTTTATTTATTTATTAGTTAGAGAGAGAGAGAGCACAGGCAGACAGAGAGGCAGGCAGAGGCAGAGGGAGAAGCAGGCTCCCTGCCGAGCAAGGAGCCCAATGTGAGACTCGATCCCAGGATGCTGGGATCATGACCTGAGCCGAAGGCAGCCTCTTAACCAACTGAGCCACCCAGGCGTCCCTTTATTTCATAATTTTATTTTATTTTTTTTAAAGGTTTTATTTATTTATTTGACAGACAGAGATAACACAAGTAGGCAGAGAGGCAGGCAGAGCGGGGAGGGGAGAAGCAGGCTCCCTGCCCGAGCAGAGAGCCCGATGTGGGACTCAATCCCAGGACCCTGGGATTATGACCCGAGCCGAAGGCAGCGGCTTAACCCACTGAGCCACCCAGGCGTCCCTATTTCATAATTTTAAATGTGATTACTTTCTTTTTTCCCCGCTCTTGTCATCTTTTCATTTTTCTTCTTTCCATGGGTTAGATAAAATTTTGTTCTTCTGGTTTTGAAGTTTTACATTCTGCTTTTGTTCTTATACATGCCCTTAATTCATGAACCACTCATATTTATTTATCATGTTGACTTCTTATAGCTATCAATATTTGTATCTTTATCTAACAGGACAAGCATTTTGTATCCTCTCATTTTCTTGCATATCCCTTTTGTCTTTCACCTGTTACCATCTTCTTCTCCAACCCTGGCCAGATCATGTTGCTTTTGTGAGGGATTGTAATTCTGTGTCATTTTTTTAAAAAAGATTTTTATTTATTTATTTGACAGAGATCACAAACAGGCAGAGAGGCAGGCAGAGAGAGAGGAGGAAGCAGGCTCCCTGCAGAGCAGAGAGCCTGATGCGGGGCTCGATCCCAGGACCCTGGGATCATGACCTGAGCCGAAGGCAGAGGCTTTTAACCACTGAGGCGCCTCATTCTGTGTTGTTGTTGATTGCCCTTTCGATCTATGCTCTTCCTTCATTTTTTAACTCTGGAAATTTACATCTGTTATTTCTTCATATATCTCCTCTTCTCCATTTAAATTTTTCTCTTCTTCTGAGACTCTCATTATTCAGAGATTGGCATATCTATTTCCTTTCTCCATATCTCCTAGCTGTTTTATTTCTCTCTTTGTCTCTTCTGTGTTTCTTGAGAGAGCTCCTCAAGTGACTCTGTTCACTGATCATTTTTCAGTTGTATCTATCCTACTTTAATTTCTCATATTGGGTTCTTTATGTCAGTTATTATGTTTTTAATATCTATTATTTTCATTTGGTTCTTATCTTTTGTTCTTACTTTATATCGTCCATATTTTCCCTTATCTCCTTATGTATATTTACCATGTTTATTTTATTTTATTTTATTTATTTATTTTTTTAAACATCTTTTTTTTTTTTAAAGATTTTATTTATTTATTTGACAGAGAGAGAAGGAGAGAGAGCAAGCAAGCACAGGCAGAGGCAGAGGGAGAAGCAGGCTCCCTGCCGAGCAAGGAGCCTGATGTGGGACTCGATCCCAGGACGCTGGAATCATGACCTGAGCCGAAGGCAGCCGCTTAACCAACTGAGCCACCCAGGCGTCCCCCATGTTTATTTTAAATTCTTGAACTGGGCTTTTCAGTATTTTTGCTTCACATGTTATGGGTTGTCTACTTGGATGTCTTTTATGGAAATCATACTCTTTGGATGTAGTTGGTTTGGCAGCTACTCTGATAATGTCTTGCTGAGGAAGGCTCAACACTCCCTTCCAATCTGTGTGTCTTGTGAGTTTAAAGAGAGGATGGGGTTAAGCTCCAGGGACTAGAGAACTACTCTTGATCTTCCCTGTGTGATGCTGGGTTTCATTCAGTGTTTCACTTTTAAGCTCTTGGGGAAAAGCATCACCAAGAAGAGGCAGCCTCTTGAGATTATGATCCAGCAGCCCTGAGAGTTTGGAGGACAAAAGGAAGAGTGAATGCTTGGGGCCATGGGTCTGTCCGAAGGTTCTCCTGTTTCTCACACCAGAAGGGCAGAGGAGCTGACTTGATAGTTTCTTCCTGACACCTTGCAACAGGCAGTGTGGGCTGCTCCTGCAGCTGCTGATTTGGGCAGTGAAAATGCAAGGAATGATTGTCCTGAGGCCACCCACTGGAAGGAAGCAAGAGCAGAACTTAAAAACCTTTTCCCCAGACCGTCTGCCTCTAATACTTTCTGCCACCCACTTCCTCCCAACACACCAGTCAAGATATCCTTCACTTTTCCCAGGGTCTTCCTCCCAACACACCAGTCAAGATATCCTTCACTCTTCCCAGGGTCTTCTCATCCCACTCATCTGAGTTTTCCTGCTTGTTTCTATTGTCTGTCCAGAGTTGGCTCTGGGGGAGGGTGCTGGAGCCTGTAGTGACAGACCATTTTGGTTTCTTTTGTTCTTGTTAAATTTATAAGTGGTGCTGAGAGACTCTTGAACACCTTGGGAAAATTTAAGTGTGCTAGACCTTCCGGAAATAATTTTCAGACACCAGCCTTTGCAGCAGCTTTGGCAATGCCTTTTTGTTGAGCCACTGAGAAAAGGAGACTCTCTTTTGGAGGTAGTTGCTTCTTTCTAGATAATTCCAATGATTCATGCCGGCGTGTCAGCAGAAGGTGATCCTGCATGCATTTGTGTTCCATAGCAGAGTTTGAATCACGGGACTAAAACCTTCTCTCTCCATTATGTCTGGTTCTGGGTCCATTGCCTGTTTGCCAGCTTCTTGAGATAATATGACATTTCCTGTTTTCTCATTCTGTTGTTTTCTTCTTGGTGCCTGTTCTGGCACCATGTTTGGTTACCATGGATGTAGCAGTGGTGGTGCTTAGCATGGCAGAAACACTGGATGCACATGTTTCATTTTAAATGGGGTGTGTTTTTTTAAACTTGAACTTAGAATCTTTCATGATTTTTATTCCCGCCTTTGTCTTAAGTTATCTGGTTAATGCTAATGTAAATAAAGGAGATGTATTGGAATAGTTACCAAAAAGGGTATCATATCTTAATTTTTTACTATGGTGAAATATATATAACATAAAATTTGCCATTTTAACTGTTAAAAAAAAGACAATTCAGTTAGTGTGAATTGCTTTTATAATGTTGTACAAGCATCATCACTATCTGTTTCCCAAACTTTTTCATCACTGGGGAAACTCTGTGACCATGAAGTGATAATCCTTCATTTCCCCCTTTCCTCACCTCTGCCGCCGAGCAGTCTCTAATCTATTTGCGTCTTTATGAATTTGCCTAGTCTAGATATTTCATGTAAGTGGGATAATATAAAATTTGTCCTTCTGTGTCTGCCTTCTTTCACTTAGCTTAAGGTTTTCAGGGTTCATCCATGTAGTCGCACCTGTCAGAACTTTATTTCTTTTTATGGCTGCATAATATACAATTGCATGTGTCTACCACATTTTGTGTATCCGTTCTTCTGTTGATAGACATTTAACTTGTTTCTGTCTTTTGGCTATTGTGACTGATGCTGCAATGGACTGTTGGCATGTTAGACTCTTTGGGTCCCTATTCTTTTCAGTATATACATGGGAATGGAGTTGCCAGGTTATATTCTAATCTGTGTTTAGCTTATTTATTTATTTATTAAAGATTTTATTTATTTATTTGACAGAGAGAGAGAGAGAGAGAGTGAGAGAGGGAACACAAGCAGGGGGAGCCGAAGAAGGAGAAGCAGGCTTCCCTCAGAGCAGGGAGCCTGATGCGGGGCTCATCCCAGGACCCTGGGATCATGATCCAAGTGAAGGCAGACGCTTAATGCCTCAGCCACCCAGGTGCCCCTATGTTTAGCTTTTTTAGAAGCTGCCAACTTTACTCACTCTTTTAACCTATCTTACTCACTCTTGCTAGCTGTTCTTAAAAAAATAGCATTGCTAATGTGATAATGCAAATATCTCGATATTGAAAGAGCTATCTCGTGCATTATTTTGATTATCAATGAAGTTGATTATCTTTTCTGCTTATTAATAATTTTTATTTTTTTGTGAATTGCCTCTTTTTGTTATTTTAAAAAATATAGTTGACATTTTGCAGAACTTATATTAGCCATCAAATTTAACCCATTTATCTGCCAAAAATATGGGTTGTTTTCAATGCTAACCCCTATGTGTTGGTTTAGTCAACTGGTGATATTTAAGTTCTTCCTGGGCAAAACTTAAGCATACACTTCTTTTTTTTTAAAGATTTATTTTATTTTATTTTATCTCTTTGTTTTGAAGATGATTTAATTTGTTTATTTGAGAAAGAGAACATAAGCAGGGGACAGTAGCAGAGGGAGAGGGAGAAGCAGACACCCCCACTTAGCAGGGAGCCAGACCTGGGGCTTGATCTTAGGACCCTGAGATCATGACCTGAGCTGAAGGCAGACACTTAATCGATTGAGCCACCCAGGTGTGCCTATTTATTTATTTATTTGAGAGAGAGAGAGAAAGAGAGAGAGGGAAAGCCAGCAGGAGGAAGGACAGAGGTAGAGGGAGAGAGAGAATCCACAAGCAGATTTCCAGCTAAGTGCAGTGCCTGGTACATGGCTTGATCCCAGGATCACGAGATCATGACCTGAGCTGAAACCAAGACTCAGCTGCTTGACCAACTAAACCCAAGTGCTCCTCCACATACACCTCTTAGGAACTCTCTATCACTGAACAGAGTAAAAATAAGTAAAGAGAGGAAATGTATTTTTAGCTGACTGAATCATGAACCAGGCATTCAAGTATTCTTTATTCCTCCATTTGTGTCATTTTCATTTAAGCTTGTGGGCTATGTGTTGTCTAAGCAACATACAAGAAATATGACGGAGGGCAGAACAGGTTGCTGTGATTCAATTCATTGCATGTATTTTATCTTCTCCTTAGGTGGTCCATGAGCTGGAACTTTATAACACTGGCTATTATTTAGGCATGTTCATGAATTCTTTTGCAGTTTTTCAGGTATGTTTAATTTGTTACAGACTTGGAAAAGATATTAATATATTTTACTATTGCAAACACTTTCAGAATTAATTATCTGAATTATGAAATGTTAGCCTTTTCTTAAATGTGTTGCTGAAGTGGAGTGTTACATAAGTGTAATCTGAAATGGAAAGATAATCATCCTTCCAATATTAAAAGCAAATGGAAAAAGTGCGTGCGTGCTGTGCACGCGCGCGTGGGTTCTGTGTACAGAAAGGAGAGAGAATGCTCATGTACATATGTAATGTAATCTCAAAAATGAGATAGAGTAAAAAAAAAAACCTTTCCCATGTGCATAAAAATGAATGCACAAGAGTGAGTTAAGAGTATGGGAGACTGTTGGGACATTTTACAGAGCATTTAAACTTTTATTTTTAAAGAAAATTAAAATTGTTCTTTCTAGGAATGTGGCCTCTGGGTATTGACGGATGCAAAACTTTTGAAGGATTACATTGATGGTGTTTGTAAGTAAAGCCTGGCAATGTGCTTTAAAGTATTTAAGTCTTTCATCCTAGGTATTTAAAATTATTCACATAGGTATGAATACATTCTGGTTGGACATGGATATCATGATTTTCATTTTCTGTTCTCTTATCCTAAAGTCTTTGGCATTTAATGTTAATCTGAGCCATGACATGGAGTGTTTGTCTGGGCTTTTTTTTTTTTTTTGAAATGAATGCTTGCCGTTTTCTCTCCGTAGTTCTTTGAGATGGTTATATTTTTGGACATATTGGAAGATCCACTGCTTCCAATTTGTATTGCAAACTATGCATAAATGAGAATGGTTAACTCTAGAAGTTGTTCTCTTTTCTTTCAGGTAACCTCATGCTAATGTCACAGTTTCTATCCCTGAATTCCCTATGCTTGTCAGTTGTTTTCACTTACTCCATACTAACCCCAGGCTCTCCAGCTTTCGGTTGGTTTTCGACACCACTGGATACCTGAGCCTCTGTCCTGAAGCTAAAAAGATAATTTTATAGCCTTAAAATTTTTATGAAGTCATTATGATCTCTATGTATTTTTTTAATATTTTATTTATTTATTTGACAGAGAGAGAGAGAGATCACAATGAGGCAGAGAGACAGGCAGAGAGAGAGGGGGAAGCAGGCTCTCCGCTGAGCAGAGAGCCTGATGCAGTACTCGATCCCAGGACCCCGAGATCATGACCTGAGCTGAAGGCAGAGGCCCAACCCACTGAGCCACCCAGGCACCCCATGATCTCTATGTATTAAAGACAATATGGTGCAGTTACTTTCTTCCTATAATCATCCGTCCTGGAAATCTTCTAAGCAATCTTTTTCCATCTTCTCTTTGTCAGTACCAGCTTTTACCTATCTTTGTTCATCTTATGAAATCCTGATTTCCACTGTAATACTCATTCTGTTGTTAGTTACACTTATTGTATCCTTTACCTTTTCCTGAGAACTTTCTTCTACCTTCCCACCTGCCCCCCCAACATAACAGAAGAAACCTGATACTCTTACTAGCATACTGTTTCCTTAGAAACCTTCTCAAGTGACCGACATTAATTTTTCTGCTTCTCTTCTGGATCAAGGTTCCTAAGTCCCTAGTGTTCGGTGTTCTCTTGAGTACTTCAAGGTCACTGCTCAACAACCCTCAGTTAAGAGCCATTTATCATTTGAAGCTCAAAAATTTCCATTATAGTTCCTTCAGTCAACATTTAGGTCCCTTACTTTCCCTTTCCTTCTGTATACATTGAAGACTCTCAGAAAAGATTCAAAGTCTTACTCTTAACTGTCATCTTAGGGATTTGACTGTGTGGTCGATCCATTTAATGTGAACTGTCTTGCAGTCACCATGATGGCTGTCAGTAGTTACTCAAGGCCATTTTATTACAGATAACATTGTTCTACTTTTAGAATTCAAATGCCTATCCTTCTACCTTGTATATTCCTTTGCTCCCTTTAATTTATCAAATATTTTACATTCTATTTTATTGAGAGAGGGAGAAAGAGAAAGCACAATGAGCAGGGAGGAGGAGCAGAGGGAGAGGGACAAGCAGGCTCTCCCCTGAACAGGGAGTTGGATGTGGGGCTCCATCCCACGACCCTGGCATCATGACCTGAGCTGAAGGCAGACGCTTAACTGACTGAGCCACCCAGGTGCCCCTATTTTGCATTTTATTTTGAAATAGTTTTAGACTTACAGAAAAGTGGAAAAAAATAGAAGTAGGTGATAGAAATAGAAAGAAAGCTTTTGGTGGAATATGGATCAGGATGCAGCGTTACCGCCTTATTACATGACCCTTCCTTGAGAATTTGGGACCTACTATTTCACGGTTACTTTAAAAAAATTTAGTTATGTAAACAATTTGGAAAATGAAAACTCTTCCAAAAATGGTTTAGATTATATTGACTTTTCTGGAAATGTGTCAGTCTGTCAGGCAAGGTGACTTTATTTTTAAGCTAGTAAACTAGATGATTGTAGTGTCTTGGGGCTGATATGACCAATGGTAATGATCACTAGGGAACTAAAAAGAGAAGAGCAAAATTGGAGGGAACCTTAAAAATGTGATTTAACTTGTTCTTTAGCAATTGTACTCTAAGTAGTTTTTCAGGCATTGGTTGTACAGGCAGGGAACATTTTCCTTTTTAAGTTTTTGTGCTGCTGTAACTGACCTCATAGCCAGTTATGGTGGGTAAGTCACTTGACGTCAGTGGGTCTCAGGTGTCTTATCTGTAAAATGAGAAGGTTGAATAAGATGAACTCAGCTGAGAGGTGTTGCGGTCCTGTGGACTAAGTTTATAATCATCTGCTCTAGTGACTTTTTTCCCAACAGTTGTCAATATTGATTTTTAGATGACAGTGTTGAATTTCTTGAGAGGTTTGCGGAGGAAACTGAAGGATACCTGGTAGATTTTCATGACTTCTCTTCGGTTAGCAACCCACGTATCAGAAAGCATTTTCCAGAGACGTGGATTTGGCTAGATACCAACATGGGGTAAAGATTTATAGTGTTCTTTGCTCATACCTCTTTTGTTTAATGTTCATTTTAAATAAATTTTGTGTTCTTTCTAATGTTTAAGTACAAATATATTGTGATGAACAACTGAATAGACCAAGAGGTTTTTATTTTAGAATCTTTATTGTATTTAAAAAAATGTACTGTTTAAGAAAGCCACATGCAAATTGTGAGAGTGTCATTAAGAAGATAGACCATCTTCTAATGAAGGGTGTTTTAACTTCCTTCAAGTTTCTTGGTACTTGTTTTGAGAAAATTGCTGAGAGTATGCTTATTGCCTTAGGGTGGGAAGCACTTGTAATTACTCTCTCTACCTTGTGGCTCCTTGTCAAACACCCCCATAAGCCACAGGAAGAAGGAGCACAGGTGGTGGGAGGAGTCAGGTTAGTTGACCAACCTTGAGCTTTCTGGCCTGATGACTGAGCAGATGAGTCATGAAATCTTCACATATTTTATGGTCAGCCATTTATGGAAATTTGGAATAAGACACAAGTCAAACCTCAGGAAAAAAAAAATAGCATTGACTGAGATACAGAGGGAAACTTCTATGCAAATTGACAGAAATAAATCGAGTTAAATTAGAAAATAGATATTTATTGTCTCTATACAACATTTATGAAAATTATGGTCATTCTGAAGGTATAAACATTGTAGAAAGCTTTTAGTGGATTCTGGGTCAGAATGCAATGTTATGGTCTTATTAACTGAACTATTCCTTAAGCATTTAGGATCTACTCTTTCATGGTTACTTAAAAAAATTTAGATATGTAGGTAATTTGGAAAATTAAAACTTCTAAAAGTGGTTTAGTTTACGTTGACTTTTTTGGAAATATGTCAGTCCTTGGTGTTGTGATTCTTATTTATTTATTTAATTTTATTTTATTTTTAAAATTTTATTGACATACAATGTATTATTTGCTTCAGGGGTACAGGTCTGTGACTCCTCAGTCTCACACAAGTGATTTTTATTTTTAATCTTGACTTCAGTTCTAGGCTTTACCAAGAATTTGAAGTTACTGTGCCTGATTCTATCACTTCTTGGGTAGCCACTGCTTTCGTGATCTCTGAAGACTTAGGTCTTGGACTAACAAGTTCTCCAGTGGAGGTAGTGTATTAAAGACCTGCTTGCAGATGTTAAAGCTCCCAAAGCAAAGAAGATGTCAGCTCCTCAATGAATTTTCAAAAAATGATTCCTTATGATGTTGATCAGTGTCTAGAGATTCCTTGGCCTTTCCTTTTTGTTTTTCGTTGGTTTTATACTTAAGAATGCAAGCTGTATTAAACTCCTAAATGTGCTACGTCCATGTTAAGATTTGGAAAAAGCTTCATTATTGACTGAACTCAGCTATTTCCAAAGGCCAGAAGAGAAGTGGTTTCTGTGTATTTCCTCTGCAAAGGATGGGCAGAACTTCTCAAGATGTGCCTTAGCACATCCTCCCATTTCTGGCCAAACTGCATCACAGGTTACTTTCTAAACCAGTCGCTGGCAAGAGGAACATTATGAGCATGTCTGGTCTTAGACCAGTAGCTCTTTCTTCTGTCATAACTAAAGTCCCCCCCCTTTTTTAAAGATTTTATTTATTTATTTGACACAGAGAGAGACCACAAGTAGGCAGAGAGGCAGGCAGAGAGAGAGGAGGAAGCAGTCTCCCCGATGAGCAGAGAGCCCGATGCGGGGCTCGATCCCAGGACCCTGGGATCATGACCTGAGCCGAAAGCAGAGGCTTTAACCCACTGAGCCACCCAGGCGCCCCTAACGTCCCCTTTTTATAACAGATACTTTGTTTTCCCCTTCACCACCTGGAGTGAAAGTCATAGGAAATACGGTAGACTTAGATACTCAGTTAAAAAAATCAATATGATGCCTAAAGTGAAATATTAAGGAAAAATTAAAGAAAAGTAATGTGTAGTAAAATATATATATATATATATATATTACACTATATAAGTGGTCAGACATAGCTGCACCAGATGGCATACATTTTAAAAATTTACCCCATGCATATAGAAGCACCCCGTGTGTAACAGCTGCAAGTGAAGTTTGATATGCATGTATTGTTTTAGCATCTCAAAAACCTTGAGTGGTACTGCCTGTGGTGATGTCAGTCTTTGAAACCATGAACAACTTTTGGTAAAGTCACAAAAAAAACAAAGTGTGGTCTTCTGTTGATTTACAACATAGTTGTATTTGTGAAAAATTCAGTGTGTATTGAAAAATGCTTTGGGTTTACATATAAGGTGGAAATAGGTTGTAAGTTCAGGTCATTATAAGCAGGTACTTTACTGGAATGTCTGAAGAGATATTCAAGAATTATGAGGGATGTGGGACAATTTCTCATTGTCTGGGATTGTCCTGAGCATCACAGACTTTCACCCACTACCCTTCAATCATTGTGACAATCTAAGACAGTTCCACAACTGTCTAAGTAAACCTCTAGAGGGAATTACTGCTGCCAGTGACAACCATTGGCCTAAACTAATAAAGATTTATTTTCAGAGGTGGGGTAGGGGTTCAGCTTCCCTATAGGATTTGGCCGACACTCTCAGAATTGGGTCACCAATGAGAAAGTACATGCGCATGTATATGTCAGAAGGTAGTAAGCAGAACATCATCTAGACTTTCCACATGAGTCTTACACAGGGATGGTGGATTTGGCCAGTGGCTTTTCAAGCAGATGGCTGGAGTCATAATAGCATAGCAGGTGAGGAACTTGGCTTTGGCATCAGACCGCTGAGGTCCTTTTCTGGCTCCTCCACTTACTAGAGATGTGACCTTGTATTAGTTACAGAGATTTCTGGACTTCAGATTTCCTTTTCTGTAAAGTATGAACATAGAACCTGCCTCATTGGAGTTGTAAAGATTAAATGAAATAATTTCTGTAAAGTATCTATAAACTTTAATGGGACTACATCAAAATAAAGAGTTTCTGCATGGTGATGGAAACAACCAACAAAACTAAAAGGCAACCTACTGAATGGGAGAAGAGATTTGTAAATGACATATCCGATAAAGGGTTAGTATCCAAAAAATATAAAAACTGATAAACTCTGCACCCCAAAATCAAATAATCCAATTCAAAATTGGACAGAAGAACAGATAATATCTCCAGATATTTCATGTGCCAACAGACACATGAAAAGATGCTCAACATCTCTCATTACCACAGAAATGCAAATCAAAACCACAGTGAGATACCACCTTACACCTGTCAGAATGGCTAAAATAAAAAACTCAAGAAACAACAAGTTTGGTGAGGATGTGGAGAAAAAGGAGCCCTCTTGCACCGTTGGTGGGAGTGAAAATTCTTGCAGCCACTGTGGAAAACAGTATGGAGGTTCCTCAAAAGACTGAAAATAGAACTAACTTATGATCCAAGAATCACACTATTGGATATTTACCCCCAAAACACAACAACACTAAATCAGAGGGATACATGGACCCCAGTGTTTATTGCAGCACTATCAGTGATAGTCAAACTATGGAAGCAGCCCAAGTGTCACCAATAGATAAATAGATAAAGGGGATATAGTATATAAATAATAAAATGTGGAATATTATTCAGCCATAAAAATGAAATCTTGCCATTTGCAACAGAATGGATAAAGCTAGAGAGTATAATGCTAAGTCAAATAAGTCAGAGAAAGACAAATACCATATGATCTCATTGATATGCAGAATGTATGAAACAAAATAAATGAGCAAAGGAAAGAAAAAGACAACTAAGAAGCAGTTTTTTTTTTTTTTAAAGATTTTATTTATTAATTTGTCAGAGAGAGAGAGAGATCACAAGCAGGCAGGCAGAGAGGGGTGGGGAAACAGGCTCCCTGCTGAGCAGAGAGCCTGATGTGGAGCTCCATCCCAGGATCCTGATATCATGACCTCAGCAGAAGGCAGAGGCTTAACCCACTGAGCCACCCAAGCACCCCGCAAGAAGCAGTTTCTTAACTATAGAACAGATTGATGGTAACCAGAGGGGAGATGGGTGGGGGGATGGAGGAAATAGGGAATGGGGAGTAAAGAGTATGCTTACCATGAATAAAATAAAATAAAATAAAATGGTAAAAAATAAAGTCCCTGGATCTGAGTAGCACTTAATAAATTAGTGTTTACTATGTTAAATAACATAAATCACAGCAATTTATCAACATTGACTTAGAATCTAAGTGGGCTGTTTGTTTTCCACTGATAGGCAAGTGGACATTTCCATGTGGAATTATAGGCTTCACAGGTTTTGTGAGATTTGCTTTTAATTGCATGAAATGTGAAGCATTTGGACCTGAGTAAAGTATGTATTTGTTGTGTTCCTTCCAGCTACAAGCCTTCCAACCATTTTTCATATTTTTGAATCTTCCTTACTCTGTTATCAGAGGTGAAGAATTTGCTTTGGAAGTAACCATATTCAATTATTTGAAAGAAGCCACTGAGGTAATGTATTTAAGGTTTTGTTAATCACTCACACTCTAGGAAAGAATAGAGAAGACACACAGGGATTGGATTAATGTTTGGGTGTCTGGGAATCTAAGTTTTTTATACATTTCTGAGAAACTGAAAATATATATACTTTTTCAACCTTTTCAGTGATTTCTTCTACTTAATTAATGTCTAAGGAGAGTCTTAGCGTCTACACATTCTCTTTATTTCCAGCACAGGTTTTCCACTTTAGATGTGTGACTTCCTCAGTGTCTCTGAGGCGGGTCTTTCTCTTTCCTGCCTTCCTGTACTTTTTCCTAGTCCTCCCTGCATCTTGGAAGGTGTTGCTTCTTCTCACTGCCATTCTGTGTTCCTCAGTTGGCAAGAACTTATTCAAGACCTGGCTTGAAGCTAGGATGCCTTTCCTCACCCATTCTGTTATGTGTTGTTCCCATGTTTATATAGTGTATTTGATTCTGAATACCGTGTATTCAAAACAAGGCTTTGTTTTTGAGTCGTGTGCTTTATGTTTCTTTAGTTAGTCAGTTCCCTGGAAGGCAGGCTTAGGCCACTGTTGGCGTTGTGCTCCTTGTAGTACTAACCAAGTGATTGATTTTTTTTTTCCCCTCAGAGTAAGTAGGGATTATTAATCTCATTATATAAAAATGCTACAATCTCTTTAAGCACTATGTTTATTTTATTATTTTTTTTTAAAGATTTTATTTATTTATTTGTCACAGAGAGAGCAGGAGCGAGCACAGGCAGACAGAGTGGCAGGCAGAGGCAGAGGGAGAAGCAGGCTCCCTGCTGCACAAGGAGCCCGATGTGGGACTCGATCCCAGGACGCTGGGATCATGACCTGAGCCGAAGGCAGCCGCTTTAATCAACTGAGCCACCCAGGCGTCCCTAAGCACTATGTTTATAAACTGTTACTTTAAAATTGTACTTAAACATTTTGGGGGGGGTAAGATTTTGTTTATTTATTTGAGAGAGAGACAGAGCACAAGTAGGGGGAGGGGCGGAGAGAGGGAGAGGGACAAGCACCTGATGTGGGGTTTGATCCCAGGACCCTGGGATCATGACCTGAACCAAAGTCAGACACTTAACCCCACTGAGCCATCCAGGGGCCCCTAAATTGTACTTTTTCAACCTGGTCAACAATTATAACATTGTAAAGAGCAAAAGATCTGGAATCAGAAGGCTAGATTCAATGTCTTGCTCTAATACTTGCCAGAAAATAAGTTAATAGTAGTTTCCTCATCTGTAAAATGGGACTAGTAGTTATCTCTACAGAAAATATTTTGAGAAACGGATGAGAAAATAAACGGGAAACAATTCATAAATTCGAAGTCCTAGATAAATGCTTTTCTAGCTAAGATGGGCAACTTTGACATACTTTACTAAATTTTACAACCAGCATATGCTTCAGGACTAATGTCTGTGTCATTCTTTCCTTGGAATAATTTTAGCAGAGACTCTCAGTGGTTGTAATAACACTTCATCCTGTGTGTCTTAGGTTTTTCTAATGGGACAATGTCTTAAGATGACACAGTTAAACCAGGCTGGTGGCAATACCATAACATGAAATAACCTTTCTGGGCCATCCTTCCCCTCAAAGGCTTCGGATAATAACAGAATTTAATGTTAGTGGGAGTTTAATGTTAGAAATGGAACTGAAGGGTGCCCTTTCTCCATATATCTTGAGGTGGAGGAGGAGAGCATAGAGCAATGATGTTTTCCCTGATAACCCTCTCGTCCTGTCCTTGGCTGCATCTGTCTCACTTTCCTCTCATCTTGAGCCTCATAGATTTAATAACCTTTACTGTAGTAATAAAGAAACACTTCCCTGGGGAGCATTTATTATATAAAACTTTGATAATTTTCCTTCCAGGTTAAAGTAATCATTGAGAAAAGTGATGAATTTGATATTCTAATGGCTTCAAGTGAAATAAATGCTACAGGACACCAGCAGACCATTCTGGTTCCCAGTGAGGATGGGGCAACTGTTCTTTTCCCCGTCAAGCCCACACATCTGGGGGAAATTCCCATCACAGTCACAGCCATTTCACCTGCTGCTTCTGATGCTGTCACCCAGAGGATTTTAGTCAAGGTAAATATTTGAAGTCTCAAATAAGTGAGATGGAAATACATAATCAAAAAGGAAACAGAAGATGGTTTTTTTCTTGGTTAAATTTGTTGGCAAGATCTAGTAGGTCATCTCCTCCACCCTTCTGGTATTGTGTGATTGTTTTCTCATAGGTATGTAAAGATCTATAATATGTCTTGGAAGTAATTGCCAATGACCTCTTTAGCTTTATGGTATGCCCATATAGTGAATCTCTTTTGCTGTCAGTTACATTTAGAAAGTGTGTTACATTGGAGTCCTGTTAAATCATGCCAAGTTGATATATAGATTTTGAATTTTGGAATTCCTTAATATAGTTAGAAGAGATTTCATAAATTTTTTTTTTTTAAAGATTTTATTTATTGAGAGAGAGACAGAACATGAGTAGGGCAGGAGGGGCAGATGGAGAGGGAGAAGCAGACTTCCTGCTGAGCAGGGAGCCCAATGCAGGACTCATTCCCAGAACCCGGGCTGAAGGCAGCTGCCCAACCAATTGAGCCACCCAGGCGCTTGGTAGAATTTTTTTTTTCTTTCTCTTTTTTTTCGAGAAGGCAGAAAAAGACAACTCAGCCTTGTGGATAAGCACTTGTATTCTGGGGTGAGACAGCCCTAGGTTCATATCCCAGTTCTGTCAAGTGTGACTTTGGACAAGGTATTTAGTCTCTCTTTGGATAAGAATAGGATTTACTCACAGGGTTTTTCTCATCACCTTTTCATCTTCTCCTTTGCCATTTCATGAAATGTTTTGTTTACTCTAACTAGAAAGTAAACATTTGTTAACAGATTTGAAGCAGGAATAAAAAACAGTAGGTATTTATCTAATTGTACACAACTGTGAACACAGCAGGCAAGATGTTTATCTTATTATTTGCATAAAGTTCTCTGTACACAGAGGAGTCAAGATGATGTCAATCGATATTAATCGTGTTCCTTTTTTCCAACAGGCTGAAGGAATAGAAAAATCGTATTCACAATCCATCTTGTTAGACTTGACTGACAACAAGTTACAAACTCCCCTGAAAAGTCTGAGTTTCTCATTTCCTCCCAACACAGTGAGTGGTAGTGAACGAGTTCAGATCACTGCGATTGGTAAGAATACAGTATATCACCATCACAGCTGGTTTATTTGTATGTGACCACATACATATCTATTTTTGGATGCATTTTCTTATTTGCCCTAATGAGAAGAGGT
Source organism: Taxidea taxus jeffersonii (assembly GCA_003697995.1). Taxonomy (NCBI): domain Eukaryota; kingdom Metazoa; phylum Chordata; class Mammalia; order Carnivora; family Mustelidae; genus Taxidea; species Taxidea taxus. The sequence goes on along the minus strand of ML108173.1, from coordinate 42,143 downwards.
TGCAAAAATTTTTAATTGGTACCAACTGATGATTACAATAGAAAGACAGATACCTAGGCCAGTTCTTAATCGCAGTGTGCATATAAATCGTGGGGATCTTCTCTAAAGGAAGATGCTGGTGTAGTAGGCCTGGGGTAGGGCCTTGGGGTATGTATTTCTAATAGGCTCCCAGTTGATGCTGATACTTCCGGTGGATAGACCACTCTTTGGGTAGTAGGGCCCACTATAATGGGCTGGGGGGAGAGGTTATTTCTAAGAGCAGAGCTTCTGTCCTCTGTGGCTCTTGACCACTGGTACATAATCAGAATCTTCTATGGAGCTTCGTGAAGACACAGGCTCCCCTTGCAACCTACATAATCAGAATTTCTTAGCTATGGCTAGGGTGCGTATATTTTGAAAAGGTTTCCCAAGAGCTTGTGAGGACGGAAGGTTGAGTGCTGTTTGCCTAGAGCAGTTCTCTGTGCGTAGATAACCTTCAGAGCAGGAAGCGGCCCACTGACTTCACCCTCTCCTCAGCCCACTCCTCGTGACCTTCTGACAACCCGAAAGTACTTTATCGTCAGTTGTTAAACATAGCTTCCACACAAACACCTTGTTTATATAGCTGCGCTTCACAAATAACTGGAGGAAATGTTTAGATTAATGAAGATTAATGAATCTAAATAGTTCATTAGGTTTTCAGGCTGCCAGGACCTAAGGCACTTTTTCAGAGATTCTTTTAAATCTCATCTGTAGGTGGAATGCTTTCCAGTGTAACTCAACCAACCAGTCCCTCTAGAGGGGACTTTTTGGGAGCCTTAGGTATAATTCTTAAGAAGAATTAAATAAGCCCTCTACTTAGGGGAATAAATTCTCACATAGTGTTTGGATGCTGGGAGGTGCAGCATACATGGCGGGTTGCGGGTAGGCGGGGAGGGGGGTACTGTCCACAGGCGCGCGCGCACACACACAAACACACACACACACACACACACACACACACACACGGAAGAAGCTTTGAATTCCAAATGTATACCACCACTCCTTCTTACTTGGAATGAGTCCTGTCTTTGGTTATTGAAATACTCTTGAGGTTTGATTTTTTTTTTGAAGATTTTATTTATTTGCTTATGTGTGTGTGAGAGAGAGTACAAGCAGGAGGAGCAGCAGGCAGAGGAGAAGCAGACAGCCTGCTAAGCAAGGAGCCGGGTCCTGGACTCGATCCCAGGACCCCGGAATCATGACCTGAGCTGAAGGCAGTCGCTTAAGGCAGATGCTTAACCTACTGAGCCACCTAGCCACCCCTCACAGTGGGGTCAGAATTAGAACTCAGCCTCTGCATTTCTGAAGTTTTACTTATTTCCCCGAGTCATAGTGTTAAAATGTGGGTAGAGGTGTCTTTTAAGCAGGCATTTTGTTTAACTTTACGTTACTAACTTTGAAGAATAGTCATAATCCTTTTTGATCCTGAGATTCATTGAAATATCTATATATATATTTTAAAGATTTTATTTATTTATTTATCTGAGAGAGAGAGAGCGCACAGAGGAAGAGTGAAGGGAGAAGCAGGCTCCCCACTGAGCAGGGAGCCCGATGTGGGGCTTGATCCCAGGACCAGAGATCATCACCTGAGCTGAAGGCAGACGCTTAACCGACTGAGCCACATAGGAGCCCCTCATTGAAATATTTTTGTGTGTTAATTCTACTTTGTTTTTGCTAAAGAGAACACACTGAAAAATACTACAATCAGGCATTTTGTTGATTGCCCTTAAAAAAAAATCATTTCTCAAGTGTTTATAGTGTACTAATAAGATGTCAGAGTGAAGTTCTACTTACATGAAGAATACTAGTAATAAAACATTTCTTTCCTATATAAAAATGCTGGTTTCCTAATCAGTTCCTGATATTTTTGTTCAAGAATGATTTTTTAGGGATACTGGGGTGGCTCAGTCGGTTAAGCGTCTGCCTTCAGCTCAGGTCATGATTCCAGGGACCTGGGATCGAGTCCCACATTGGGATCCTTGCTCAGCAGGGACCCTGCTTCTTCCTCTGCCTGCTCTGCCTGTTCTGCCTGCAGCTCTCCGTGCTTCTGCTCTCTCTCTCTGACAAATAAATAAAATCTGTGAAAAAAAAAGAGAATGACTCTTAAACTTATTTTTTGCCTAGTGTATGCCACATCTTTACCTGAGGTCAATGTCTGATTTGTCCCGTAATCTATGAGTTCAGTGCCACTGTGCTATCAATTATTTGACCAGTCTTCCTAAAAGCTCGACGTAGACTTTCCAAATGGTGGTGTACTCATCACTTCAATGTCAGCTGCCTTCTGTCCTCCCTGGATGTCTCCTGGCCACCAGGACTGTTTGCTGAATGTATGGGTATCTTGTGCTTTCAGGAGATATCCTCGGTTCTTCCATCAATGGCTTAGCCTCACTGATTCGGATGCCTTACGGCTGTGGTGAACAGAACATGATAAATTTTGCTCCCAATATTTATGTTTTGGATTACCTGACTAAAAAGAGACAACTGACAGAAAACTTAAAAGAAAAAGCCCTTTCATTTATGAGGCAAGGTAAGCATTTTAGAAATATAGTTTTATTTGTAAATTAATTTTTTCCTCCCTCCCCCAATCCCTCCCTCCTTCCTTCTTTCCTTCCTTTCCTCCCTCCCTCCCTCCCTCCCTCCATCCCTTCATTCCTTCCTTTCATTCTATCTTGGCAGAGTCCGTATTTCAGTATAGTCCAGTTTGTCTTTGCTATATGACTGTAGGACTAGATGGTGTTGAAATGTGCTACAAGTTCAGGCCGTGGGAAGCTGTCACCATTCTTCCTGCAGCTAATTGTCACTGATGGCTGCTGACACGTTAAGGAGTTAGTGTCTCGAGGGTTTGTATTTTAATAAGGGGCCTGACATTTAAAGCTACTTAAAAATCTAGAGGACTGAGTGTTCATCCCACCATTCACGGAGTATCTGTTGGTGCCTGCGTCAGCTCTGCCGCTGAGGAAACAGGAGGTCAGGGCGTTTCTTCTCAAGGAATTCCCTGTCAGGGAAGACCATTTGTACATACATGCATGGGGTGTAATGGGGCGGGCACCTTCTCAGTGCATTTGAAGTATCAGGTAGGTGGGAGTTAGGAGGGCACATTTGTACGGGGAGGTCCTGCTGGCACCCCCAGATGATGCCACACTGGTAGTTACTCTCCTGACTCCTAGAGAGGCTGATACCGTCTGCAGACACCGGATGCTTTGTGCCTTGTAAGTAACAACATTTGTCATTAGCTGAGAGTTTATATGTGGCAGGCAGTATTCTAAGCACTTTATACCTGATGTCTTATTTAATGCTCACAGTGTTAGTATTGTCCTCCTATTTTTACAGATGAGGAAACTGAGACACAGAAAAGTTAATTAACTTGCCCAGAGTCACACAGCAAGTGAGTGGCAGAGCTGGGATTTGAATTCACTGCCTGACCTCAGAGTCCATGCACTTAATGTCCATACTTAGACAAAAACAAAAACTTTTTTTTTTTAAAGATGCTATTTATTTATTTGACAAAGAGAGAAAGATAGTGAGAGAGGGAACACAAGCAGGGGGAGTGTGAGAGGGAGAAGCAGGCTTCCAGGAGGCCCGATGAGGGCCCAATCCCAGAACTCTGGGATCATGACCTGAGCCGAAGGCAGATGCTTAATGACTGAGCCACCTAGGTGCCGCAAAAACAAAAGCATTTTAAATAATAATGATGTAAATTTGATTTCCTCAAGTACTCCAGAAGCCAACCACCCAAAGTTACAGGCTCAGCTTTGCACTTCCACATTAGGGGATGTCTAGCAAAATCTCTGCGTGGCTGAGTTTATCTGTCTACATACATAGTTTGGGATACCTGCTGCCCCTCAAACTCATGAGGAATAGAATGGTTTATGCAAAATGCTGAAAAAAGAACCCCTTGTTCAGTGTAATCTAAAAATCAAGTCAACGCTTCCCAACTCCTAAGTGTTTTATTTGTTTATTTTTTTGGAAGGAATGGGTTACATGCAAATAGAGGCAAGCTTTTAGTGGTTTTGTTAACTTCTCCACAGTTAAGAATTAGAAAGCTTAAAGATACTATTTTGATATGAGCTTTTCTTCCAGGTTCCCTCATTGTGTAGGGACTTGTTTATCCTAAACTAAATTTTATGTTATAATGGTAATAACTAACCCTGTTTAAAGCTTTCCAAATGTTTTCATTTAGTTCTTTTTTTCTCCTTAAGATTACCTATTTATTTATTTATTTATTTATTTATTTGAGAGCGAGAGAGCGCACACATGTGAGTGCGCAAGTGTGTGCATGATCGGGGGAGGGGCGGAGGGAGAGGGAGGTAGAATCTTAAGCAGACTCATCGCTGAGCATGGAGCCCAATGCGGGGCTCAGTCTCATGACCCTGAGATCATGATCTGAGCTGAAACCAAGAGTCAGACACTTAACCGACTATGCCACCCAGGTGCCCTATGTTTTCATTTAACTCTTCCAAAACCCTAGGAGGTGGGTATACTGATATTATTTCCATTTCACAGATGAGGAAACTGGGGCACAGGGAAGTTACGTAACTTACACATGATTACTTCCAGGTGATCGGGTTCTGGAATTCATGTTCTTCTTCAGATCAATGTGGAATAAGTTTACTTTGCAACATTCTTAGGTTGTTAAAAGCCATAAGCTTAGTATGGAAAATGTCCAGGAATTGGCCAAAGTGATTGAGTATGGCTAGTGTGCAAGAAGTCTCAATGGGGCTTCTGATAAAGTAGTAAGGGTTGGGGGGACATGGGGTCCTATCAGGAAGGATGCAGCAGAGACACTTGAAGTGTCAGGTTAGACCAGAATGAGCTGCAAGATGTGGGATCCAAGAGGATGAGCTGGTCAAGGTCCAAAGTTCTCCCTAGGGTAGGCTGGCATGAACAAGGGCTGAGAGGGAGGAAGGGGGTTGTGAGTCAGGAACCACATACTGCTTGAGAGGACAAACTTGAGGGAGACCAGGGATTGGAATCAGAGTGGAGTGGGAACTGAGTGTTGCTGTGGGGAAGGAGAGAGCAGTGTATTTTCCCTCGGGTTAGAGCCAGGCCCCGGAGGCCTGCGATGTGGTTAGGTCTTAGGAAATTCTCAGAGATCTACCAATTGGTACTTTCCATACAGAGCTGCCTGTTTAAAATTATCCTCCTTCATACATGTATCCGTGGATCAGTCATATTTAAACGCATAAATACAAGAGCTACTTTTTTCAAGTTCTATTATAATTAGGTTTAAGGAGTGGTACCGAGCGCTCTCTGTGGTACAGAGTGTGCCATGCTAGAAAAGAAAACTGAGATTTCACACGTTGCCATAATGGTCGTATTTAAGGAGATGAAAAATATTTGGGATTGTCATAATTCAACTGCACCTTTTTAAAAACAAGATGCTGACTTGTATTCAAAATTTGGTGTGACTGGCTTCAGGTAGAAAGTAGGTAGGAACTAAGTTGTTGCTTTATAATTTGATACACATTCTTTGGGATAATTTAATAAAATAAGGTAAAATATTTTAAGAAAGTGCCCCATAATTCTGTATTTTATATGCTTTATGAATTATAATGTTGTCTAGTCAAGTATCAGTGCTTTAAAAAGACAGAATGAATTTTCTAGTTTGAACCACTTAAGGAATGATAAAATGATAAATCATCCCTTAAAGATAATTTGAGTTGTGTTCTAGATACTTTGCTCTGGGTTAGCAGAGGTCCTAAAAAATGAATGTGCCAAATCCTCGGTATGGGTTTTTTTGTTTTTCCCGAAAGGAGCACTGGTCCCTCGGGCCAGCCCTAGCCAGGCTGAGCACCACCCTGCAGTATTTCAAAGCCGTTCTCCTGGGGGCTGCATTTCCTTGATGCTTGGGAGCCTTCCTCACCCTTGCTGGTTGTTTGAGGGTGCAGAGGGCCAGGGGGCAGAAAAAACATGGTTCTCTGAAGGCTGTGTAGTCTTGTAAGCTGCCATAGGCTTGAAGAACACTACTGCTGTGAAGTAGGCAAGCCTCCTCACCTTGGGGGACAGGAGAACCCCTCGGTGACAGCACCCGCCATGGATCCAGTCCCACTGGGGCTCTGAATCCTTCCTCCTGCTTTGGGCTGGTTTCCCTGAGCCTTGTTTCCCCACCTGTAGGATAGGAGTCATAAAGTACCCACTTCACGGGTGCCGTTTTGAAGATGAAATAAGACTTTTTAGCACTTTAACACAAGAAATGCCCAGTAACTGTTAGCCTGAGTGTATACAGTCAGTTGCATCTGATGGGGAGTTAGGGTCTGCAGTCAGCAAGTAATCCCTGTCCATCTGCCTCAGAAACAGATGTGAGGTTCTGCTCTTTCCATCCCATGGCGAATCCTTCCACTCACACACCATCATTGCTCAGCTGGACAACTCCAGTGGCTTCCTTTTACAAAGCCTCTCTGCTTCAATGTCCATTCCCCTTCAATACAAGCTCCACATATAATAAAAGGGATTTTTTCCAAAAGATTTTTACTTATTTGTCAGAGAGAGAGAGAGAGAGATTGTCAGAGAGAGAGAGAGAGAGAGAGAGAGAGAGAGAGGAAGAGAGAGCACAAGCAGGGGGGGAGAAGCAGGCAGGGGGCTGAGCAAGGAGCCCATGTGGGACTGGATCCCGGGACCCTGGGATCGTGACCATGAGCTTAACCGACTGAGCCACCGAGGCTCCCCAATAAAAGGGATCTTTTGAAAATGTTAAAATCCTTGCTTAAAATTCTCTGATGGGTTCTGCTGCGGGTGACCTGGACTTGGCCTCCATCGCTCACCTCACTGAGGCTGCCCGGTCTTGGCACCCTCGGCTCCATCTGGAGCACTCCCAGCTCCATGATGCTTCAGGTCTCTAAGCTTCCTCTTCCTTCCCCTGGGATCCTCCCATGGCTGGCTCCTTCTCATCACATAAGTGGTGTTTCCCTCACAGTGGCCTTCCATTCCCATTTAGGAGCTCTCATTTCCTTTTCTTGACCACACTTAACATTATGTACAATCATCTCAGTTGCTTGTTACCTGTGTGTCTCCTGCACTAGAAAGTAAGCTCCATGATAGTGGGGGGGCGTGTTTAAGGCTCTCACCATCGTATTGCCATATAAGCCCTGCTTTAAATGCAGCCTGGATGAAGGAGTTACTGTCAGTATTCATTTCTTGGGGCCTCGGATTCCTCATCCTAATTCAGGGGCTGGGCCCAGAACATGTCTCAAGCACTTCCACAGTGCTGTGATTGTTTATAAACACTAAAGGTTCTACCTGGCCTGGGCCTTTACTTAGGAGCTAGGCAATGGGACCAGTGATTTCATCTCACCTTCTGAGCTGGCGAGGTGGCTGATGGAAGTCGACACAATGGTGCTCCCCCAAATACATCATTTCACTGGCTGAACTCAATTTTTGTGTTTCAAAGTCGTGGACAAAAGCTTCTTGGTATAATGATTTTCATTATGAAATCAGTGTCTCATTTCAGAGACTTTGTTTTTTCTTTTGCCATCACATTTGCCAAAGTCCTTTAAATATACTATAGTTGTTTTTACTTTTTTAAGAAATTAAAGTGGCTTTGGCATGAGTCATGATTATATTATTTAAATGTCATTTATGAACAGCGCATTGTTTTACTTAAATCATGCTTGGCCCAGGAGGCTTGTAACCTAACCCATTGTTTTTTTGGTCAAAACAACAGCTACATCATTGAACGAAGTCTCTCTTGGTGTCAAAAAGAAAACCTGTAAAATGAAAACTGTTTTTGATAAGGACTGGAAATGCTGTTAATTAGAGATTTAAACCACTTGTTTTCCTCAAATATTTAAAAATGGAACCTGTGGCTCCATTTTTGAAGTGAGACTCAGACCGAGCCTAGTTGAAAACACATTATATTTATTTTCTGTTGAAATAAAAAGAGGAGGGGCGCCTGGGTGGCTCAGTGGGTTAAGCCTCTGCCTTTGGCTCAGGTCTTAATCTCAGGATTCTGGGATGGAGCCCTGCATCGGACTCTCTGCTCAGCAGGGAGACCACTTCCCCTCCTCTTTCTCTGCCTGCCTCTCTGCCCACTTGTGATCTCTGTCTGTCAAATAAATAAATAAATAAAATCTTAAAAAAAAAAAAAAGAAAAACAGGAAAAATAGGTTTCAGAGGTTTTTTTTTTGAAGATTTTTAAAAATTTATTTGGAGAGTGAACCTGACAGAGTACATGGTGGGTGGGGGGTAGAGGGAGAAGGAGAAGCAGACTCCCATGCTCAGCAGCAAGCCTAACACAGGGCTCAGTCCCAGGATCCTGAGATCATGACCTGAGACAAAGGTAAGCGCTTAACTGACTGAGGCACCCAGGTGCCCCTAGGTTTCAGAATTCTGATGCTGCTCTGGTAGTCACAAGAGTGGCTAGAGGCAATAATGAAATTACTGAAAAACTGAAAAACCCGGGGAAGTAAGTTCTCGCTCTCCATATTCCATATCATACAGAGTAAGGACGTTGATAGTGATTAATTTTCTTTTAGTACAGGAACTATTTTTATCAGCTTTTTATCAGAGAAAGTGAGTGATGGAGTCACAAGGAGCTGATTTTACTTCTTTTAGTTATATGTAATTTTGACACTTGAGGTAAACCAAATCAAATTATGTTCAGGGCTTTTTTCTGTGTCTTTCTAGTCTTTCTATCAACAGTATTTTCTTTTTTTAAAGATTTTATTTATTTATTTCACAGACAGAGATCACAAGCAGGCAGAGAGAGAGGAGGAAGCCGGCTTCCTGCTGAGCAGAGAGTCTGATGCGGGGCTCGATCCCAGGACCCTGGGATCATGACCCGAGCCAAAGGCAGAGGCTTTAATCCACTGAGCCACCCAGGCGCCCCTATTGACAGTATTTTCATCTTTATTATGATAAATTGTAAATATTTTACATTCATGGCTACTCCAAAGAAAATTCATGACCCAGGAAGTGTGTAGCTTGTCTGGCCCTTTATAAACAACAGTTCATGGGTCATTATCCCAACAGTTTCTTGACTTCTTCTGTATTTTAATTTTCAGAAGTGTCTGTTAATTCCTATTGTACTATTGCTTTCTAACTCAAGAGCTATTCATGAAACTATGATCTTCGGGCAGTACTCTTATTTCCTCATAAACTTTTGGAGGAAAGCATCTTAATACCTTTTTCACCCATTATGAAAATCTCCAGCTGAGGTGACTACACTTGAACGTTGAATTGTGTTAATAGTAAACATCACAGCCGAGTCAACGGTGTCCTTCACTGCTTGTGGAATGGTTGAGTTGCGGGAGAAGCAGCTGAGGATTAACGACGCATGGCTGATTTAGGTGAGGAAGGCTGCCTCACAGGATATTCCTACTGGGAGACTCATATAAGTTTCTTTCTCTATGTCCTGATTCTCTCATGGGAGAGAGCTGGAGGTTTGGAGTCTCCGTTTCCTCTAAACCAGCTCAAGAAATGCACTCCACAACTGGAGATTATCAGAGTCCTCCCGCTCCTCTGGGCTGGCTGCCCCTGGTAGAGGAATGGTGCTAGTTGTTGATATTAATGGGGACTGTTGGAGGTCAGCCACCTGAGGGGTAATTTCCATAAGCAGTGATCTCATCTGCATGATCTCATCTCTCTGGTTTTACAATAACTCATACTTGGAACTGCAGTTGTTGACGTGATTTGGGGGTTTGGAGGCACACGATCCCCTCTTTAGAAGCCGGTTGTCCTCACAGAGACATTTCCTGTAGTGATGGGGGGTCCTGAAAGCCTTTTTTCCTTCTTTCTCCTCTCCTTTCCTGTCCTCTCCACCCCTCTCCCTTTCCCTTCTCTGTCAGATTGAGTTCACAGTTAAATTCTATCTGGTGGATTTAGTCCTGAACCCGAAATTGAAGGAGAATGTCTTGGACTCTTTTGCTAATTTCCTTTGTAAACACTAGAAAGTTTTTCTGCTTCTCTGGGAACCCTGACTGCCTCTGAAAAAGGAAGAGATTATATACTATATTTTTTCCCCAAGGTTTATGAAAACTAAAACATGTTGAAGTGAACTAGTCTTAATAATAATGCCTATCATTTTTTTATCATTTTTTTCTATTCTTACTTGTTTTCTTTTTTGAATATGTAGAACATTAATATGCTTCCTAAAGACCAACTTATTCTTTTTGCGAATAACTTTGTGTGACCAACTTATTCTATTCTGTGAAGAGGTATCTCTCCCTCTTGTATCCCTTCTCCCAACCCCTTGTGGGTAACTTCGTTAGTTTCTAGTTTTTTTTCCTCCCTCTCTCTGTGCAGAAATTAACATATGCGTATATATTTTCTTATTTCCTCCTTTTCTTACACAAAAGGTAGTATACCATACATACTATTTTAGACTGCCTTTTTCACTTAAAAAGTGCATGCAGGAAGTCACGTTTTATGAGTTTAGAGGGATATCGTCATTTTTTTTCACACTTGCATAGTATCCACTGTGTTTACACACTACAGTTTACTCAACCAGTTTCCAAACTGGGGGCAATTAGGTACTTCCAGTACTTTTGCAATTACAAATAATGCTGCAATGCATAATCTTATCATCTTCTGCATACATTTTTTTTTTTTTGCATTGCTGGAGGTATATCTTCAGAGTAGAATCCTTGAAGTGGGATTATTGGGTCAAAAGACATAGAAGCTCCCTTACACAGCACTTGTACTGTTCTGAGTTCCCTCTAGCATCGAACGAGGTATTGGTGTTCTTCCCAACAGAATGGGTGGGCAGACTTGAATCTTTGCTAACAGGATGGGTGAGAAATGGTATCTCAATGTAGCTTTAATTTGCAGTGCACTTATTATGAAGTTGAAGTCCATCTCCCTTGGTTTCATTTGTGAAATTTTTCTTGTCTTTTGTCCATTTTCTTTCTTGTAGGATTTTACTCTTTTTCTCTAAACTTAAAAGGTACTTTATATATGTGTAGCTATGTAGTAGTAATATATAAATATATATATAATTTATATGTTAATATTAGGGACACTAGCCATTTATCTGTGTGTGGCACATATTTTCTTCTAATTCATCATCCTTTAACTTTGCTAATCTGTGTTTTGCCATGGAAAAGTTCAAAATAATTTTTTGTGGTCCTGTTTATTACACATTTTCTTAAAAATTGGGTGTTGGCAAGCCTTTTCCCATGCCTATGGTATGGAGTGATACCTCTTGTTTCCTGAGGGCTTCCCATGTAAAAGGTGCTGTGCTGAGGACTTTTCATACATTAACCACTGAAGGAGCTCTGTGAGTTAGCAGGAAACAGCAGCTTTGGAGACCTAGATCTTGGCTATGTCTGGTTATGGAAGTTGACTAGTTTCTGGCTTTAATACCTCCCAACTACATGACCTTGCACTTGGTGTGTTATGAGTTCCAGTATCCTCATCTCTGAAGATGTTACCTCTAAATAGCCTTTACATCCTATAGTTGTGAGAATTACCTGGGTTCATACTTGTGAAAGGGCTTTGAACAGTTCCTGACATATAATCAGTGTTGGATCAAGATTGGATATTTAATTATTGTACCATGGTATTTCAATTTTAAATATCAAGATTATAACCCCATTCTTTAAATTAAAGCAAAAATTCTGACACCACCTAATTGTTGTTTATATTTCTTTCTTTTTTTAAAATTTCTTTTCCTGTAGGTCTTAAACATCACTATGACATAGTGTCTTGTTTTTTACATGCTTTGTCTTATTGTAGCTTAAATCAGATCTGGGGTTTCTGGGGAAGGGCTCAAGGAGGAAGGTTTGGGACATGGCAAGAGCAGATCAACTGTAATTTTAAACTATCAGTGCTCATGTTTTGTTAGTTAAATATGAATTAATTACTTATAGTTATTGATGCTTCTAAAATGTGGTATTCATAGAGTAAACTTTTTTTTGTTCCTAGAGTTTATTAGAGATTGAATTCAACATTTAGCAAATTCTTATGGTTGCCAGGCTGTGTGACCATGCTGCAAAGTTCATACTGTGTGATGTCACTTGCCTATAGTAGAATCTTGTAATTTTCAGGAAGATTTCTTGGTTACCAGAGAATCATTGATAATGCCTTGTATTGGAAAAACTTTTCACTTTTGCTTCTGCTTGCTTTCTAATGATAAATTATTGATATTTTTATTTCATTTTTAGCAGCTTAGTTTGTTGTGGGTTGTTTGGTGAATCTTGTAGTGATCTCAGTCATTGGTCTTTGAGACCTGCGTGCATTGCTTTGCGAATATGAAACACCTGCCTTATTTGCAGCCATTTATTTGCAAATATGAAACATCTGCTTTTATTAAAGCCACTATATGAGCCCTAACCCCCTTCTCAATTTACTTCTAAAGTGAAACTTCATTACCATTGCTGGCTTCTTCTTCTTCTTCTTCTTTTTTTTTTTTGTGTGTGAGAATTTGGAATTGATGTGGTGGGCAGACAGGTTGGTTCTTTGGTTTACTTCAGTTGGCCATTGCCAAAATATTTTAAAGCTGTTGTCTTAGATTATTTAACAATTTTCCCATTCTGTTGCTGGCCTAAAAATAGAAAGTATTTTTACTTTTTATTTTAGCCCAAAACTTTGATTTTGATACTCTAGATAGTATTTTTCTTAGGTAGCAAACAATTTTAGATGATTAAGCATGGAAACTATTGTAGTCAACACTACAAAGTTAAATAAAACTTGGCCTTTAGTTTGCTTACTTTTAAATATTTTATTTATTTATTATTTATTTAGAGCATGAGTTGGGGGAGGGACATAGGGACAGAGAGTCTTTTTTTTGAAGGTTTATTTATTTATTTGTGTGTGTGTGTGAGAGAGAGAGAGAGAGAGAGAGAGAACACACGAGCAGTGGGGAGGGTCAGAGGGAGAAGCAGACTCCCTGCTGAGCAGGGAGCCCGTTGCAGGACTTGATCCCAGGACCCTAAGATCATGGCCTGAGCAGAAGGCAGATGCTTAACCGACTGAGCTGCCCAGACAACCCTCCTCCCGCCTTTTTTTTTTTTTTTTTTTTTGTGGTGCAAAAAGGTGATTTTATTAAAGCATAATGATAGGACCCATGGGTAGAAAGAGCTGTTGCAGGGAGAGAGAATCTTAACTCGCTCTCACAACCCTGAGATCATGACCTGAACCAAAATCAAGAGACCAGTTTGCTTCCTTTTAACTGGCTAGAATTGTCTCTGTTTTGGTATTCTTCTGAATCTCATTGGGGCTATCACCGTTCTTATTTTACATATTCTGCTTGAAAAGTCTTGATAGTTTTACTCTCTCACAGCACTTAATATAGAAAATATTCAGTATCAGTTGCTGATTTGATATTTTCTTTCCCATTCTTTATGTTTCTGTAATATGAAGTCATGATTAGAAACTTCCATTCATTTCAAGTTGTGATGACATCAATCACCTGTGCCCTTTTTGTCTTACAGGTTACCAGAGAGAACTTCTCTATCAGAGGGAAGATGGCTCTTTCAGTGCTTTTGGGAATGATGACCCTTCTGGGAGCACTTGGTAAGTGTGTTTTTGTTTTAAGATTTATTTATTTATTTGAGTGAGAGAGTGCCAGGGAGTCCGGGGAAGGGTGCAGGGGGAAAGAGAGAGAAACTTTAGCAGACTTCTTGCTAAGCTTGGAGTCTGACTCAGGGCTTGATCTCAAGACCCTGAGATCATGACCCGAGCTGAAACCAAGAGTCGGACATTTATGCAACTGAGCCACCCAAGGGCCCCCACTTGTTAAGTGTTTTTTACTGACAGAACACATCTTTAATGAGTGGGCTCTTATTCAGTAAAAGTGGCCATAAAACTGACAGATGTGCCCCTATGTATATGGGCTTATAGGTTGCTTTTCCTATAGTCCGTCTTTAAGGGATATTTTCCTTTTTAAATATGGTTTTAAAACACTAATAAGTAAAATTCTCTTTTTACTTAGAAAGATAAGCTATAAAACCTTTTTTTTTGTGGGAAAAGTAATAAAAATACTTTATGATGATGGTGCAGTTGACAAGAAGAACTGGCTAGAAATACTGAGTGATTATGACAGTTCTTTTGTTGTTGTTTATTTTAATTTAATTTAATTTAATTTAATTTTTTAGAGAGAGCACGAGTGCAGGGGTGGAGGGGCAGAGGGAGAGGGAGGAGAGTGAATCTTAAGCAGGCTCCCCGCCCAGTGTGCACAGACATTTAACTCACTGAGCCACCCAGGCACCCCAACATAGTTCTTTTCTTAATCATACGTGATCAATACAAATTTTGTATTAACACAGTCAACATAGGTTTCTTTAAGGTTATTTTTTGGTGAAAAGCAGTGATGGAATTAAGTAATAAGCATCCAGATTTCCTCCAGAATGGAATCTCTGTGCAGCTGATTTTGGATGATTATTTTCTCTCCTTGCACTATTATCAGTTCTTCATTTCACCCAGAAGACTGAGTAACTGTAGCAGTCAGGTTGGACAAGGCACGTGGTGGTAACAACCCCGTAATCTTAGTAGTTTAACAAGAGCTTCCTTCTTGCTCCTGCCGCATGTCCACATTGGTCAGCAGGGGGCGCTGTAGTCCTTCCTCAGCAGCCACCATTTCCCAGGACGCTCCAGGCTCTGTGAGGAAGAGAAAGCTGGAGTATCCCTCACTGGTAATTAGGTGCTTCAGCCTGGGTGCAACATTTCTCCTCACTGTATCATTGTCAGAGCTGGTCACATGGCCGTGCTTAACTTCAAAAGGGTGAAGAAGTGAACTTCTCTGCATACTCAAAGTAAAAGAGGATCAGCTGTTACTGAATTCTAGTAATATCTACCACACCTCAACAGTTCATAGGATGAGACATACCGGCTTCACTTCAAATTCCCTTTTGGCCTGTGTCAGGATATAGCTCCATAAATAGAAAGGTTTCAGTGTTTTATTGCTTGATGATCCTTTCACCTAAATATTTATTGTTCTGTAGCAGGCATTGGCAAACATTTTCTGTAAAGGCTCCGACAGTAAATATGTTAGCATTGCAGGCCACATAGAGTCTCTGTTGCATGTTATTTCCCCTCCCTGTCCGTCTGTCTCATAGAGTCTCTGTTGCATGTTATTTCCCCTCCCTGTCCGTCTGTCTATCTTTCTTTCTTTCTTCCTTCCCCTCCCTTTCCTTTCCTTTTTCTCCTTCCTTCCTTCCTTCCTCTTTCTTTCTCTTTCCCTTTCTCTCTTCCCTTCCCTTCTCAAACCATTCTCAGGGGGAGGGTAGCGGAAGGGACACACATGTAAACAGACACTGGGCTGGATTTGGCACAAGAACCAGATTTGACCAGGACAGATTTGGTTTGCAAGCTGTAATTTTCTGACTCCTGTCCTACTAGAGAGAAAATATCCATTTTTTCTAGTTAAAAGTGCTACAGTTTGACTGTGAACTATATGTACTTCATCCGTGGCTTTAGGGCTAAGCCAAGTGTGTAATGGGATCTTCCTTGGTAAATACCTAGAAAACTCCAAAAATGATAACTTTGGACAATTTAATTCTGCTGGAGTGTTGAATTCTCAACTTACAAAATAGTGAGGGGGGTGCATGGATTAGATGATTTCTAAATTCCTTTCCAAATCTGATATTTTGGAAGTTGACCTGGAATTTCTTGGCCATATTCAAGTGGGAACCATGCCTACCAGCTTGGCTGAGATGTTTATGTTGCCTCCTTGTTGCCTTTTGTCCCTTTGTTTCTTCTTCGGTGATTATCCTTTTGTGAATCTTGTGGGGGGGAAAATGTTACTGTTGGTGTTTTCTTGCTCAATGTTATTTAGAGGACTATATAAAGTGTATTTTATGCAGTTTTTCTCCTTTTTCACCTAGGTTGTCAGCGTTTGTTTTAAGATGTTTCCTTGAAGCAGATCCTTACATAGATATTGATCAGAATGTGTTACACAGAACATATACGTGGCTCAAAGGACATCAAAAATCCAATGGTGAATTTCGGGAGCCAGGAAGAGTGATCCACAGTGAGCTTCAAGGTGGCAATAAAAGTCCAGTGACGCTTACAGCTTATATTGTGACTTCTCTCCTGGGATATAAAAAGTATCAGGTATTTAATCTTTAATAAATGATGGTTGGGAAATCACAAGGAAGTTAGGTCTTGATGAATCAAGAATGTGTCTGGAAACCAAAGGAGTTCTGCAATTTTACATCACATTTGAAGTCTGAGTTTGGGTGCCTTTTTGCTTTGCCTTTGTGGCCATATTCTAAAATCTGAGAATGAAAATATGAACCCACTCTTTCAGAATAACTAAGAATGCTTTCTTGTATAAATGGCGTATTTGCTATTGGTAAGATAAATCAATATGTATTTATCATTGGAAAGTTTAGTTTCTTAGGGGACAGAAAATCCTTCAGAATTTGGGAACGCATCCTTGCGCATTTAGGTTGCGCAGAATTTTTTTTTTTAATTTCTAAAATATCATGGAGCAATTACAATGTCTGCTAATTTAGTACAAAAGTATACCCACACTCTAAAAATCATGTTAAAGGGGCGTGGGCTCTGGATGAGAATGAGTATGCATGGAAAGTTATGCTACTGAACTTAATTTTGCTCCAGAGCTGTCTCAGTGATTGATGCCTTTACTGCTTTAATGGCAACAACATTTCACATGATCAAAAATAGCCATTCTTCATAGTAAGCTCCTACTGTTTCCCTAGTCCAGTACTAGGCACATGGAAGATAGACTTTCCCTAAGCTTAGAGGTTTGACACCTGAGATCAGATATGAATAATATTTTTCTCAAACTGTATTTTGTGCTCGCCTCTGAGTTCATGATATTCAGTGGTAGAAACACTGGCAAAACTTCTACTTTTTATTTCTTATTCCTCCTAGGGAATGGTGCCTATTTACTCACAAAAACCGAAAAGCAGTGTTTTTTCTTTGTTTTTAAGTCTTCCCTTTTTAAATCTTTGCTTTCTTTTTATTTAAATCCCAGGTAGTTAACATACAGTGTGATATTAGTTTCGGGTATACAACATAGGGATGCCTGCATGCGTGTACACACACACACACACACACACATACACACACACATATCTTCTTTATCCCTTCATCAGTCGATGGACACTTGGGCTGCTTTCATATCTTGGCTATTATAGACAATGCTGCCATAAATATCAAGGTGCATGTATTCTTTTGAATTAGTACTTTTGTATTCTTAGAGCAATTGCTGGATTATACAGTAGGTCTGTTTTTAATATTCTGAGGTACCTCCATACTGTTTTCCATGGCTGTATCAGTTTGCATTTCCACCAACGGTGTGTGAGAGTTCCTCTTTCTCCACATCCTCACCAACACCTGTTGTTTCTTGTGTTGTTGATTTTAGTCATTCTGACAGGTGTGAGGTAATAACTCATTATAGCTTTGATTTGTATTTCCTTGATAATCAGTGATATTGAGTTCATGTTTGTTGGCCATCTGTGTCTTTGGAACAAAGTCTATTCATGTATTCTGCCCATTTTTTAAAAAAGATTTATTTATTTGAGGGAGAGAACATGCGAGCAGAGGAACAGACAGAGGGAGAGGGAAAGAAACAGACTCCCTGCTGAGCACAGGCCCTGAGCACGGGCTTGATTCCAAGACCACATGTCTTATAACATGGGCAGAGATCAAGAGCTGGATGCTCACCCAATGAAGCCATCCAGGCACCCCCCTCCACTTTTTTTTCTTAAAGACTTTTTATTTTTAAGTAATCTCTACACCTAGGATGAGACTTGAACTCACAATCCAGAGATCAGGAGTGCATGTTCCATGACCAAGCCAGCCAGGTGCCCCTCTTCTGCCCATTTTTTAATGGGATTATTTGTTTTTTGGGTGTTGAGTTGAATCAGTTCTTTATATATTTTGGATACTAATTCTTTATTAGGTATGTCATTTGCAGATATCTTCTCCCATTTTGTAGGTTGCCTTTTAGTTTTGTTGATTGTTTCTTTGGCATGCGGAAGCTTTTTATTTTGATGTAGCCCCAGTAGTTTATTTTTGCTTTTGTTTCACTTGCCTCAGGAAACATATGTAGAAACAAGTTGCTATGGCCAACGTCAAAGAGGTTCCTGCCTTTGTTCTCTTCTAGGATTTTTATGGTTTCAGGTCTCACATTTAGGTCTTCAGTCAATTTTGAATGTATATTTGTGTGTGGTGTAAGAATGTATTTTATTTATTTGGTCCAGTTTCATTCTTTTGCATGTTGTTGTCCAGTTTTCCCAACAGCATTTGTCAAAGAGACTGTCTTTTTCTCATTGGATATTCTTTACTGCTTTGTGGAGATTAATTGACAATATTGTTGCTGGTTTATTTCTGGGATTTATATTCTGTTCTGTTGATCTATGTGTCTCTTTTTGTACCTATACCATACTGTTTTGATTACTACAGTTTTGTAATATAACTTGAATTGTGATGCCTCCAGCTTTGCTTTTCTTTTTCAAGATTGCTTTGGCTATTTGGGGTCTTTTGTGGTTCCATACAAATCTTTGGATTGTTTGTTCTAGCTCTGTGAAAAATGCTGTTGGTGTTTTGATAGGGATTGTACTAAATATGTAGATTGCTTTGGGTAGCAAGGACATTTTAACATTATTTGTTCTTTTACTCCATGTGAGCATGGAATGTCCTTCCACTTCTTTGTGTTTTCTTCAGTTTCTTTCATCAGTGTTTTATAGTTTTCAGAGTACATGTCTTTCATCTCTTTGGTTAGGTTTATTCCTAGGTATCTTCTTCTTTTTTGTGCAACTATAAATAGGTATAATTCCTTCATTTTTCTTTCAAAAGCAGTACTATTCTCAAAATGAATAGCAAATCTTTAAATGTCAATGATCATCCTTGATTCCCATTGCCCAGGACAAAGTCAGGTGCTTAAACAGACACTGAAATTATTTTTTGAATGAATGTTTGGAAATACTTTTTGTTTAAATGTGTGGTAATGGGTTACTTTGAATAGTAAAATATATGTTTTTTTTTTCAAGCCTAATATTGATGTGCAAGAGTCTATCAACTTTTTGGAGTCTGAATTTAATAGAGGAATTTCAGACAATTATACTTTAGCTCTTATAACTTATGCACTCTCATCCGTGGGGAGCCCTAAAGCCAAGGAAGCTTTGAATATGCTGACTTGGAGAGCAGAACAAGAAGGTAATGCATGGGGTTGTTTGAGATTGTTACACTGCTATGCATTGTGAAATATACAAAGTATGTGAGAAAGTTTTGTAAGCCAGATAGGAAGTTGATACATTTACCTCTTCTGAATGGGATGATAAATGAAATGCAGATGAGATCAGATGAGTCTGACATGGCTGCTTTTGCTCTCCCTGTGTTTTCAAGAGAATTTCAGGGCTTGAGTGTTTCCTTGTTTTAGATATGTTCTGCCCTGTGTCGGTTACCTTTTGAGCTCTTTGAAACCATTTATGGCTTGGTGGCCTTGAGTGGTCATTAGGACAAAAAGTTGTAGAGAGACTTGGGTTCAAATTCTAGTGCTACTTGCTTTTCTGAGCTTCAGTTTTCCTAACTATAAAATGGGATGACAACTAACAAATGTTCAAAATTTGAACTAAAATGCTATTAAATAGATACGCAAATGCTGAAAAATGCTGTTAGTGAGTTGGATGACTTTTTTTTTTTTTTAAATGGGCTACAACAAGATAAAAAGTACAGGTCTTGCTACTTCCCAGATGGCCTCTATGGTTGGGATTCAGGTATGAGAGAAACACAGGCAGACAGACAGGCAGAGGTGGGGATGAGTGGGTAATGTGCACCTATTTGAAGCCTTGTTAAGTCAAGAAAGGATAAATGTTGAAAGTGCTTAGAGATTTTTTAAGACTGTAAAAAATACTGCATTATTGTTAGCAGTAATTTAGATTGCATTCTTATTATCTTTACTGCCTGTTGCAGTGCTGGGCACTAGATTGTTACCTGGAGACTGTAGGCCTTGACATTTCTTCTCTGCTTGTTTAAGTGGTAGTTATTATTCTACCTGAGTGTGATCATCATCTAAAGAATAATATTTGAGCAGGGGGAGGGGGCGCCCAATAAGATGTTCCTCTTGGGGTAACAGGAATATCTCTAGGAAGATTGTTGAGTTGGCCAGGGTCCTTCATTTTTTCTTTTTTCCTTTGGGGCTTAGATTTTGAACTTATAACACCAAATTTCAGATAATGAAAAAAAGGAGAGGTTTCCGGGAACATTAGAGCTGGTTAATGGCAGATTCCCAGAACAGGATTCTTTCTAATGTGTCCTAAAATATTTTTAGGATGGCCTGGTCGGAAAAGTTATGTACATTATCTTCTGGAGTATAGTATGTTTTTCTTTTATTTATAGCTGTTTAGTTTTGAGCCAAACATGTGGAACCTCCCTTGGGAAATTATTTTCATCAAAATATCCTCAAATACAAGGAAAAGGATGAAAATTTATAAGTTGCAATAGTTTAGAAAGTGACCTATAAGTACATGTTTCCATGTGTGTCTATGTTTGTGAATACACATATATTTTCATGGCATAAATATATTCATATTTGGGAATATATGTATACACACACACATATATATACATATATATACATATACATACATATATATATATACATACATACATATATATGTTGTAAAGTAGGACTTGGACCAGTGTAGGAATATTTAATGGTATAAAATAAAATTTTTGCTCCATTGGTCAGACTATTACTACTTGTCTCTTGCAGGAGGCATGCAATTCTGGGTGTCATCAGAGCCTAAACTTTCTGAATCCTGGCAGCCACGTTCCCTGGATATTGAGGTTGCGGCCTACGCGTTGCTCTCACACTTCCTGCAGTATCAGGTGTCTGAGGGAATCCCAATTATGAGGTGGCTCAGCAGACAAAGAAATAGCTTGGGAGGTTTTGCGTCTACCCAGGTGAGTGATGATAGTTTTTCATTTCTTACACTAAATACAGTTTAAATGTAAATTTAATTTTTTAAAGGAAGTAGGTGGTTGCTTTCTTCGTGACTTCATAAAATTGGCAATTTAAAAATTTAGTAGGTCAAAGGTCTAAGTTACTAATTTTCATCATTTTCTCATCACGGATGTAAACATCATCTGTGCTATGTATGCAGGACAGATTAGTTCCCTATCTATCTGGACCATCTTTCATGCGTGGTAACTGATGGAGCAGATACTCAGTGTCAATCAGCAGATACTTTCCAAGCCTCTCCTGTACTGTATGCCAGGGACCTTCAGAAATGAATAAAGGAGAACTCCACTCCCAAGGAAGGTGGATAACTACATGGCGGGTGTCCTAATTACCCACTTTAAAGTCTCTTCGGTGACCTTGATATATGCTTGCATGCACACGTGTTTTTCTTTCCTCAATAGGACACCGTTGTAGCCTTGAAGGCCCTATCTGAATTTGCAGCCCTGATGAGCACAGACAGGACCAACATCCAAGTGACTGTGACGGGGCCGAGTTCACCAAGTCCTGTAAAGTTTCGGATTGACACACAGAACCCCTTTCTCCTCCAGACGTCAGAGGTGTGGACAAGGGGGTGGTTATTTACAATTATGTGCAGGTGATTCCTTATGCTGGAATCCTGTTTTATTTCCATTCTGTTGACTTCAACAGAAGCTTGTTCCTAGAACCCTGTAAAGAGACTGGGAGGAAGGAGTGCCCTCCTTTGGTTTAATTTGCTGAGATGGGGAAAAGGGGAGGAGTGGGGTTGGGAACTTTGGAAAGATTTGGAAAAGGAGAAAATACGGGCTCTATCATATTGGGAAAGGAGTGAACACCTGCTGAGTTCCTTTCTTTGCAGGCAGCGTGCCAGATTTCTTTACATGTACTATTGTATTTGCTTCTCAAATCAACACTCTTAAGAAAGTATTTCATCTCCACCATTGCACATGATAAAACTGAGGCTGAGGGAGGTTAAGTAACTTGCTCAAGATCATGTTGCTGGTAATAGCAGGGCTAAGATTTGAACCCATGTTTCAGACTGTGTTCTTTCCAGCTGTACCACATGGCTTCTTAGGGGAATTGATAGAATCAGGACCAAATTCTTACTTTAAAATGGAATAAAGGCTTATTGTAGACCCTAACTTTATTTCTAGGGTTAACCTTGTGGGAAGCTGAGAGTAATGGATGAAAGTGATAACTTCAGGGCTGGAAACTGAGGAAGAGGGCTGGTGGCAAAAGAAAAGGAATAGTGTGAATCCTAGTCCCTCTGTGTTCACAGAAGGCTGGCAGATTAGTCGGCTTAGGCACTAAGGGAGATGGGAGGAGTGAGAGGACTTTTGTTTCTTCTTCTTCTTCTTCTTCTTCTTTTTTTAGATTTTATTTGTTTATTTGACAGAAACCACAAGTAGGCAGAGAGGCAGGCAGAGGGAGGGGGAAGCAAGCTCCCTGCTGAGCAGAGAGCCTGATGTGAGGCTCGATCCCAGGACCCTGAGATCATGACCTGAGCCAAAGGCAGAGGCTTTAACCCACTGAGCTACCCAGGTGCCCTAGGACTTTTGTTTCTTGTCTCTCTCTTCAGCACCTCTAGGAGGGCAGCCCTATCTCCTCTCTCAAAGGCAGAGGTGAGGGTGTGTGGAGAGTGGGCCCTTCCTCTGCTTTCATCTCTCTTACCTGGTTGGCTTTTGACATGGGAAGCTGTGTGAAATTCTTAGAGCTTTTCACAGATGGCTTACACTCCTAGTGAGGGGTGACACTGATTTCCTGTGCTAGCTACAAAGAAGTAGGTATGGAAGATTAGTCTTACTCACTTCCTCCCCCATCTTTATTCAGCTTGCTGTGGCTCAGCCAACTGCTGTTAATATTTCCGCAAGTGGTGTTGGATTTGCTATTTGCCAGGTATGTAACAATATTCATTTTTGTTTAGTTCAACAATTCTAAATGTTATAATAATTCTTTCATTTGGGGTACTGCTAAATCTGTAACAGATAATGTGTAAAATTCTTAAGGATCTCTATCTGTGACTTAGGTAAGATAAATCACTCTCTTTAATAAAAAGTATTAGGGTTGTTACTACTGGTCAGTGGACAGCAACCAATGGATTGATAATCTTAGAAAAATATTTCTTGAGTATTATATGCTCTTTGAAGTTAGGATTAAATTCTTTTGATATGATCATGTGAATTGTTGGGAACGCCCATCTTTTTTGTGAAAATGCAGCTCAGAAATTGTAATGCTGGTAGAGTTTCTACTATGACTTGATAATACAATATGTTTTGCCCATAACTTCTTAATATTCATCTAACAGTATAAAGGTCAACATGGTATTGTAAGGAATAGATTTGAAGATAGGAAACGTGTCCCTTTAATGTAAATTCTTATATAAGTGTTGGCTAGTTGAATTTAAATTAAAAAATAAAGTCTTATATAATAGTAAATAAAACAATTAGAGCATGATACATCAAATGCTTTGCTATAAGAATAAAATCCAAAGGAACTTACTTTTAATTGTACAATAGCAGTAGAATAAAATGGAAGTAGTATGTAAAATTCTGAATGGAATAGTTATTATACTTAATATACTGGAAATTATAAGGACTTGACATAATATTACTGCAAACAAAAATCATATGTTATAGGACCAAAAATGGTTATGTGCTTGGTTAGAATATACAAACCAAACAAACCCTGAAATATTTATCGAGAATGTTTAAAAAAAAAAGATATTATAGAGAAAAAGTACTTTTCCAAAAACCAGTACAACTGTTAGAGTTAAAAGAATAGGTATACTTGCTAAGAATTGCAGATAGATAGGTATCATTTCAAAACTTCCAAGTAATTCTGAGATTATTTTGTATAATATTCAAAACACGGTAGTAAATGTTTTTTTTTAAATCAAGGAAAAATGACCACAGCTGAAAGGAACAGTATTCAACAAAAAGGGTAGAAAGAGAAAAGAGTGAATAATTTCTCTTTGTCTTCACTAACAAAGGCCACATAAAATTTCTCACTCTCAAGCTGTCTTTCAAAGCAAACAGCAAATCCAAAAGTAAATACACAGGATAGTTTAGATACAACGGAAAAATTACACATACTTAAATCACCAAATTGGTTGGAATTCATTCTTTTTTTTTTTTAAAGATTTTATTTATTTATTTGACAGACAGAGATCACAAGTAGGCAGAGAGGAGGGGGGCAGGAAGCAGGCTCCCAGCTGAGCAGGGAGCCCGATGCGGGGCTTGATCCCAGGACCCTGAGATCATGACCTGAGCCGAAGGCAGAGGCTTAACCCACTGAGCCACCCAGACGCCCTGGAATTCATTCTTGATTAAACCAAATGTAGATAAATTACTGAAGCCAAATGAGTTCTACTTGAGCTTTTCAGGACACAGCGTAAATGCGGCACATGCTGGTCAGAACGCTCACTACTCCAATCCCGTCTCGACACGCAGAAAACGACAAGGCGGGACCGATAGGCACTTGTTAGGACGGAGAAAATTGCTAACAAGTTGGACACCTCAGAATGGATATTGAGATTCTTTTAGTTGATATTTTGTTAAGTGCTCTAAATAAAGAAAGGGAAGAAATCTCTGAGGTTTGCAGTAAGTGTTAACCCCATGTTAAGCACTGAAATGCTAAGCTGTTGGAAATAAACTGCAAGACGTCTAAGAGTTCACCAGATGCTCAGTTGGGCTTTTCATGGGTCAAACATTAGCCCCAATACTTCATTAGAGATGAGTATGAATTATGACCCAGAGGACGAATCTAGTGGTTCTTGTTTGTTTCCTGGCGACATTGGTCTCTAAAGGACGATTGCATGCCACTGGAAAGGGGATGATGGAAATAAGAGACCATCTCTCCAGTTATGTAAAACTATTCTTCACCACATCCAAGAATATTCTAAAATTTTAATTGTAGTTTAAGAAAGAGTTGGAGATACAAATCAAAACCACAATGAGATACCACCTCACACCAGTCAGAATGGCTAAAATGAACAAGTCGGGAAATGACAGATGCTGGCGAGGATGCGGAGAAAGGGGAACCCTCCTACACTGTTGGTGGGAATGCAAGCTGGTGCAACCACTCTGGAAAACAGCATGGAGGTTCCTTAAAAAATTGAAAATAGAGCTACCTTATGACCCAGCAATTGCACTACTAGGTATTTACCCTAAAGATACAAACGTAGTGATCCAAAGGGGCACATGTACCCGAATGTTTATAGCGGCAATGTCCACAATAGCCAAGTTATGGAAAGAACCTAGATGTCCATCAACAGATGAATGGATAAAGAAGAGGTGGTATATATATATATACAATGAAATACCATGCAGCCATCTTTCCATTTGTGACGACATGGATGGAACTAGAGGGTATTATGCTTAGCAAAATAAGTCAATCGGAGAAAGACAACTATCATATGATCTCCCTGATATGAGGAAGTGGAGATGCAACGGGGGTGGGGGTTAAGGGGGTAGGAAAAGAAAAAATGAAACAAGATGGGATCGGGAGGGAGACAAATCAAAAGAGACTCTTAATGTCATAAAACAAACTGAGGAGGGTGGGGGGGGAGGAGGGTGGGGAGAGGGTGGTGAGGTTACATTATATGTTTAAATGAAAATTAAAAAAAAAAGAAAGAAAGAGTTGGAGACAACCAGAATGATCAAGGGGATGAAGGGATTATAGAAGCTAGGTATAGCAGAATAAAAAGTTGGAGCTCTTAGGTTTGAAAGATGAAGGCTTAGAAAGAAGATTTTGAGTATTATGTGCTTTTTGAAGTTAATATTAAATTCTTTCAATAGGATTAATGTGAGTTGTTGGGAACTCCCATCTTTTTAAAATTTTTAAATTTATTTTTAAAAAAGGTTTTATTTATTTATTTTAGAGATAGAGAGTGTAGGGGGCAGGGAGAAACAGAGGGAGAGGGACAGGCAGACTCCACACTGAGCACAGAGCCCAAATCAGGTCTTGATCCCCTGACCCTGAGATCATGACCTGAGCCAAATCAAGAGTCAGACCCTTAAGCGATTGAGCCACCCAGGCACCCCGGAAAGAAGATTTTTTAGAGTGTGAAAATCTACAGAGGGTACTGGATGTTTAGTTCTGGTGTGTGTGTGTGTGTGTGTGTGATTTAAGTATAAGAAAATACAACATTATGGGATGCCTGGGTAGCTCAGTCAGTTGGGCGTCTGCCTTTGG
Organism: Taxidea taxus jeffersonii; assembly: GCA_003697995.1. Lineage (NCBI taxonomy): Eukaryota > Metazoa > Chordata > Mammalia > Carnivora > Mustelidae > Taxidea > Taxidea taxus. Next base: position 16,084 of record ML108173.1, on the reverse strand, counting down.
TTTGGGTCATGATCTCAGGGTCCTGGGATCAAGTCCCATGCTGGATTCCTTGATTGGTGAGGGGTCTGCTTCTCCTTCTGCCTCTGCCTGCCATTACCCCTGGTCGGGCACTCTCTCCCTCTGACAAATAAATAAATACAATCTTAAAAAAAAAGAAAAAAGAAAACACAACATTAAATAGCAATGGTGAAGTTTATGAAACTTGGTATCAAAAAAGGCAGAAGAAATAGATTCCAATTCAGCTTGGCATGAGGCAGGTGTAGGAAATTTTGAGTATATTCCAAGCTTCTGATCTTAGGAACCCTTTGGGGAAAAAAAACAAAAGAACAAAAAAACAACAAAAAAACACTTCTCCTCACACTTGCCCAGTGTCCCCACAGTACCTTTCATTAGCGGTAGGCACAGAGAATTAGCTGAAAAAGAACCAGTTGTCTTGAAATCCATCACTTATTTTATCATGTTTTAAAAGTATTATACAACCAAAAGAACACTGAACAGCTGAACAAGTTTCTGTTCGACCGGGGCTTGAAATGAGTTTCTAAGGTTCCAGTTTGTGAAAAACGACATCACTTGGGCAGCAGAGCTTAGAAATTAGTGGATGGTCTCAAGAAAGAAATAGGCAGTAGTTTCACTTTTTCCTTAAAGGGAATGTTTTACATTCTTTGAAAAAAAATTACCTACGAATATCATGAAGGTCTATACCTGTTCTGGAGTATTACATAAAAATTTTCTCAATTTTAAAAATTACTGCTTATAAACTTTTATAATATTTGTTAACAATGATGCTTTTTGGCTAGTAAAACTAGTTATTTTCTTGGTTAAAGATTACAAATCTAGTTGCATTTATCCCAAAGAAAATCAATACCTAATATTTAGAATATATGGTGATGGCAATTTATTGCTAATAATTTATGACTAGCTTATTATTTATGCTAATTTGTTCTTTGCAGTTTAATGTTATTTATAATGTGAAAGATTCGGGTTCCCCAAGAAGACGGAGATCTATTCAAGACCAAGAAGCTTTCGATTTAGACGTTGCTGTAAAAGACAATAAAGATGATACCAATCACTTGAATTTGAATGTGTGCACAAGGTTGGTAGTGCTTTAAGTCCTTTCTCTCTCTTTCTTTTAAATAGATTTGAAGATTAATTAATTAATTTAAGAGAGGGAGAAAGAGAGAGAGAGCACATGTGATGGGTTGGGGGGTGGCAAAGGGCTGTGGGAGACTGAGAGAGAGAACCCTAGGCAGGCTCCATGCTGAACTTGGAGCCTGAGGCGGGGCTTGGTCTTATGATGCTGAGATCATAACCTGAGCCGAAATCAAGAGTCAGATGCTTAACTGACTGGGCCATCTACACCCCAGATTTGGAAATTATATATATGTAGTTATTTAACTCTATCGATATAAGGAGTTATAGGGGCACCTGGATGGCTCGGTTTGTTAAGCTTCTGCCTTTGGCTTGGGTCACAATCCCAGGGTCCTGGGATCAAGTCTCATGTTGGGCTCCCTGCTCAGTGGGGAGCCTGCTTCTCCCTCTGCCTGCTGCTCCCATACTTGTGCTCTCTCTGTCTCTCTGTCAAATAAATAACTAAAATCTTAAAAATACATACATAAGGAGTTACATTTAACAAAGATTTCAGTTATTTAATACACTTCAGATTATAAACTAGAAATACTGCTTAATTATGTTTAAGAACATGCAAGTTTAATGAATAGAGTTTTTAAAGATTTTATTTATTTATTTGACAGACAGAGATCACAAGTAGGCAGAGAGGCAGGCAGAGAGAGAGGAGGAAGCAGGCTCCCCGCTGAGCAGAGAGCCTGATGAGGGGCTCAATCCCAGGACGCTGGGATCATGACCTGAGCTGAAGGCAGAGGCTTTAACCCACTGAGCCATCAAGCGCCCCGAGAATAGAGTTTTTAGACACAGTGAGAACATTCTAGTTTAGAAGGTGTTCACCTTAGATAAATAGGCACTTTTAGCTTCTGGGAGTACTTAATAAGGTTTATTCTTATTAATTCCTAAATTTAAGAATTCTTAAATTTAATTTAAGAAATTAATTTTAATTTAAGAAATTAAATAAAATTTAATTCTTCAACTTAATAATTCTTAAATTTAATTCTTAAATTCAGTCTGTATCCAAAATATCTGAGGATCTTGTTAAGTCAAAAGGAAAGGGGTGGGGCGCCTGGGTGGCTCAGTGGGTTAAAGCCTCTGCCTTCGGCTCAGGTCATGATCTCAGGGTCCTGGGCTTGAGCCCGGAATCGGGCTCTCTGCTCAGCAGGGGGCCTGCTCCCCCCGCCCCGTCCCCCACCCAGCCTGCCTCTCTGACTCCTTGTGATCTCTCTCTCTGTCAAATGAATAAATAAAATCTTAAAAAAAAAGGAAAAGGGTTCCAACTTAGACCTGCCAACTTCACAAATTCCGAGTCTATGAAGCTGCCTTCTTCAGCTTTCTTGGTTGATGTAATGCACACACAGGTTTGAGAGCAACTCCTGTAACAGGTTCTTGAACCAGGAGATATTACAGTTTCTTCCTTGTTACTCTGTCCTCTTACCTCTGCATGATTTGCTGTGAAGTTGGGAGTTGCTATGAGGATGCACTGATATTGAGGAGCTCTGTCTGCTCTTCTTAAATACCTGCTGGTGTTCTGGTTGAACTTGGTTTGTTGTTGGGCTGGGAGCCACTGATGTGGTCCTGAGAAGCCAGATGCTCTTCAAGGTCATCGCTGGGTGTTTCTCCAGGGGGCCAGCCTCCTTAGTCATCTCGTGAATCCAATCTCCTCCATTACTACTAGCATCTCTACTACCTTTGGGCCTTCATGTTCATGATTTTGATATAAAATGTCACCTGTGTTTGTCCCATTCATTCCCTTCCTGGGCATTTCAGACCCACAGCAGGGGGATAGCAGGATTCCTTCAGTGGCCTCCTTTTTAGCTGAGAAGAAAGTAGGACTCCCACTCTTCTTTATGAAGCTTAATGATTGGGTTGTTTTCCAGAATAACAGCATCAAGTTATTATTATTCCAGGTAATAATAAGCTATATTTGTCACAAACTTATATGCTGGGCATCGTACCAATCGCTTTCACATGCATCTCATTTAATTGTTATATAACTCTATAAAGTAGGTGGCATTATTATCCCTGCTTTTGTCATTCACTCATTCACTCATTCATTCATTCAATATCTATTGAGTCTCCATTCTGTACCAAGAACAGTGTCAGATGTTGGAAAATAACAGTGATCTAAAAAAGACAGAGGCCCTGTCTTCATGGAGCTTACTGTTTGGAGGGGAGACAGAGAGAAACTAATAAAAATAAATCTTTTAGGGGCACCTGGGTGGCTCAGTGGGTTAAAGCCTCTGCCTTTGGCTCAGGTCGTGATCTCAGGGTCCTGGGATCGAACCCTGCATTGGGCTCTCTGCTCTGCGGGGAGCCTGCTTCCTCCTCTCTCTCCCTGCCTGCCTACTTGTGATCTCTGTCTGTTGAATAAATAAATAAAATAAAAAAAAATAAATCTTCTAAATAAGTCTAAAATTCTGGTTTTGAAATGGGCAAAGAAAAAAGTCTTTGGAGCTATGAGTGGGATTTTACCTCCTAGGGAGGTCAATTGAAGAAACAGATGAGGAACATTAGGTGAAATCAAGATTCCTATCAGGATGGGGCCTCATTACTTATGAGGGCTCATGAAAGGATGTGGGATTCCAACTCTTAACCTATCATCAGGAATCAGATGGGTGATAGATTCTGATAGAGGATATATATATCTTTTTAACTTTTTGGGGGGAAAGAAACTAGAGAAGGGAACTGTTTTCTTGTGAGAGTAGTGGTTGGTAAAAAGGATTTGGATGCTCTACTAGTCTTCTGGGAAAAATCTGATATGAATAAAATTAACATTTTTAGTGAAAATTTTCAGTGGAAAAGAAAAATGATATTTTAGGTGCTTTATTCCCTGTGTGTGGCATGGGTATTTAACAAATTCTGCCCTGGGCTGATAGAAAGACCAGGTCAGTGGAGGCGCTTTTGATGGTGTCCAGAGAAAGTCATTGTATTTAAGCCGATTGGCTTAAAGTTTGCTTCAGTGTTTGCTCTGACACAAACACCTCTAACTGCAAGGCACTTGGTTTTCAACGACACTTCTCTTGGCCAAGTGCATCACTCTGCAGATGGTTTCTTTTGTTTGTGATTGCTGAGCCAGCTGTCATCGGCCCTTGTGCTGTGTGGCTTTTCAATTAGACGTGTTTGGCAGCCCTTGGTTTGCAGCTCTCAGAAGCAAGATTCTCTACCAGCCCTTCTTGCTTTTGCTGTCTGAAAGGACAACAGGAACTCACGTAACAGTGCTCCGATCCTTTCACGTTGTAGGCAGACTCCCTTTCCTTAACCACACTGGGCTCTCACTGCTCCAAGCAAAACGCTCTTGCCACCTATTCATTGCAGAAAACCATTTATTTTAAAGTAGACAAAACGCTGAGGTGCCCTTTCACGTTGTGTATAACAGGGTGAGAGAACAAGGTGGTGACACAAAATTTTCCAACGCTTGGCATTCTCACCAGGTGGCCAAAGAAAACACAAAATGGGCTCCAAGTACATTTTAGAGAACAAAGGGACAAAGGGAAGGACCCTCCCTACTGGTCGTCTTTTTCTAAAACCAGATGAGAAGATTGGTAAAGACTTGGCGGTGGTCTCCTGCTTTAAGTGGTCAAGTTTTCAGTTTGTTTTTTGGGTGCTGGCTTTCAGCTGGAAAGCTCAGAGCTGTCAACTTCTGAGAAAATGAAAAATGCGATTCAGTTTGGAATCACCCCGAGAACACATCATTGCCCACTGAGAGGGTGTCCAGGTTGTACTTGTTACAACTCTGTGGGCACAAGGCTGACACACTGCAGGCATTTCATGTCAAGTGAATGCATTGCTAAATTATTATTCCTCATCTGGTTGAAAATTATAAGAATTTCTTACCTACCTGTAAGGAAAGGATTACCGGTTTTATAATAATTTTCTATAGAGATTTTTTATTTCAATTAACCCCGAGTATTTGGAATAACACTCGGCAGTTTTAATATTTATGTGATGAGAGTTTGCCAACAGCTTGAGGTTTTTCCTAAAGGGTTTTTTCCTTCCATCCTTTCCTCTTTGCTGTAGGTTTCTGGGCCCAGCTAGAAGCGGCATGGCCCTGATGGAAGTGAACCTCCTCAGTGGTTTCACTGTGCCTTCAGATGCGATTCCTCTGAGCGAGACCGTGAGGAAAGTGGAACATGATCATGGAAAAGTCAACCTATATTTAGATTCTGTAAGTAGTAAAACATAAGTTTCATGTAGGTGACTGGTGACAAGAGGCCATTTATTGTCTTGGAAAGACTGCCTTTTGCTAGACCCATTTCCTTTGTCTTTATTTCAGCTTTTTGTGTTTCTGAATGACCCTAACGTGGCAATCATATATTTATCCCCACTAAAAAGACATCCCTATAAAATCAACTTAAAGACAAATACTGTTAATGATGAGCCTGATGAAAGTCTTGATAACCAAATTATTATTTCATGCCAGATGTAAACTCTGTAGAAACTGTCACATTGTATTTTCAAAAATTCAGTTCAGGTCTCAGTTTGAGGACCTCTCTGCCTTAGGGAATTGCTAAAATTATCTTTTTTTTTTAAAAAAATTTAATTTATTTGAGAGAGAGAGAGAGCACAAGCAGGGGGAGCAGCAGACAGAGGAATAAGCAGGCAGCCTGCTGAGTGGAGCCTGACGTGGGACTCGATCTGAGAACCCTGGGATCATGACCTGAGCCGAAGGCAGACACTTGACCGACTGAGCCACTCAGCATCCGTAAAATTATCTCTTTAAGTGCTGATGATGAAAGCTTTAATTACAAGTTCTAAAATGCTTTCATAGAACTTTTAATAAATCCCAAGGGGGTTAATATTCCTGCAATGAACATATTAGGTGCTTAAATCATAGAAGAATATTCTCAGAGGTTTGGTTTTCACACAAATTATATAATTTTCATATACTTTTACTGTTATATGAAAATTACTGATCCAAGAATAAGGTGCATAAAATATGTGAGAGAGACTTAAGTGAAAATTCGACCGTACTTATGTCTCAAAACTGCTAGTATATATTTTATCCTTTTTTTCAAACATCTATATGAAACTCTTAGGTTGAATCGAAATAGAGTTCTAAGTGTTCTTAGGCTTTCATGTTATGTTGGGGGAATTCCTGCATTTCTTATTGCAGTTTCGCCAGGTATGAATCAGAAATATATTGCGTTAGCAATATATATACTTTAAAAACAACTAGTTCCTGAATGTTCTCATTTGTCGTAAGACGTCAAAAGCCACTCTGGCCAAAACTTTGTTAAAACTTGTCCAAAGCCTCTAGCTTCTTTTTCTGTTCAGGAGTTTTCATGTATTATCACATACTGCTTGAATACCAAGGGCCTGATTTGGAACTTGAAAAACAAGTTTAAGGTTTTTATTTAATAATGCAATTGGTTTTGGAGTTTGTCCTGTATCTATGATGTACTTGTATGTATGTGTGTATCTACATATGTATTTATTTGATGGTTATCTTAATGGTCATCTTAATTTGAGTGTGCAGTATGTTCTGACTGATGAATTTGACTTTTCACTTACTGCTATTGGCAAGTAATGGGATATTTGAAGGAATTTATCAATTCTCAGGTTCCTTTAACAATATTGGTTACCCATTGGCCCCTCCTGGAGACAAGGAGCTGGACTGTTGCACCCCAAATAAGTTTTTGGCTGTGGGGTTACCTCACTTACCGGGTGAGGTTGCTCCAATGAGCTGAGGGCAGTTCTTCAGAGAAGGGGGCTACCAGGAGCTAGCAGCAGTGACTAAGGTGGGCGTGTTGTGTGAGATGGGGGCTGAGTGAGGCACCCCGGCCCAGGAATGTGCATCCTTGGACTTGCTGCTTCCTTAACCCTTCTGATTCTCAGCATTGCTTTGGTAAAATGGAAGTGAGAACGGTATCTATCTCGTACGAATTGTTTTACGAGCTATATGAGGTAATTTATATAAAGGGCTTACCACAACACTGGGAATGTAGAAATCCTCCCTAAATGTTAGTTTTCATCTGTTTCCTAAAATGATAAGGAAAATAAATGTTGTTTGGTTTACCATGAACACATTGTCTGTCACCCCCTTAAGTCTTTTGTATTTTTCAAGGTAAATGAAACCCAGATTTGTGTGGATATTCCTGCTGTGAGAAGCTTTAAAGTTTCAAATACACAAGATGCTTTGGTGTCCATCACGGATTACTATGAACCAAGTAAGTGTGTTCTAGAGTTTCTAATATCTTAGAAGTTAAGCCAGGCATTTATTCATTCATTTGTTTACCATGGCCACGTATCTTGTGTGTGAGGAGTGTTGTTGGGGAGAGCATAAGTGGAGGAAAGTATAGGAGAGTGTAGGAGGTGAGCTTTTCAATTAAATGAAGACGATTGATAATTTAAAAAAAAATCACATGATAGCATTGAGCAGATGAATACAAAAAGTGATGTTTTTCCTAATAATTTTAGGTTTTTCCTCATTTTAGGTTTTTAACTCACACTTACAAAATTTACAAAGAAAAACTGACCTGTGAGTCTAGTTATATGCAGTTTCCAGGATTTTGCTTCTGTTCCAAGCATCCCTTCCATCTGTTTTCTGTTTTAAAATGGGATTTCTTCAGGAGAGAACATGAGCCTCATTTGCAGTATGAAAGACTGGGATGGGTTTAGCTGAGTCTGTTGTTTTGCTAAAATTTATACATTATATCAGTTTTTTTTTTTTTTTTTTTGATTAGCAGATCAAGAAAAATATAGTCTGTCTGGAAAATAACTTGAGCTTCTTTGATTTTACTGGTCACTTCTTACTTTATAAAATGTTAAAAAGTTAGGATGTGAAAGCTGAGATCCAGGTTAATTAGGACTGCTCTACACTTAGTCACAGAAAGAAGTTTTGTTGCGAGTATGATCTCCATAATTGTAATAAGTCTTATTCTGAGTGGGTACTCCTGGTGGCTCAGAATCATCAGAATGTGTGAGAATCATCAGCATTTTGATGTATTTAGGAGTTGTAGGTAATTACACTCTAAAGTGAAATGAACCTTGTTCATGTCATCAGTAGTGTTCGATAGAGTATCATTGAAGATGAAGGTTAAGAACACCAGTTCTTTCTCCTTCTGAGTCAACAATTCAGTTCCTCTCATCTTCTGCCTCTTGGTGGAATGGGGGAAAAACATTTGCTCAGGTTCTTGTGGGAGGTTTGGGGGAAACATTGAGGGTTGCCCTTCTTTTCTGTGGAAGGACAGGATACATGGTGGAGACTCAATGGTAACACCCATTTATCTAACTTTGGAATTCAGACTAGTTGCAGAAGTCTCCAATTGATGTTTCTTCAGCAAATGGAGAATATTTTAAACATTTGAGAAATAAAAAAAGATTTAGTCTGTGTACGTGTGTGTGTGTGAAGCAACTTACTTGGTAGGGGGACATTTTCAAATGAAAACATGGGAAAGATCAGAAATAGTAAAAACCTTACCAACCCAGTTTTGAAGATTCTAGAATTAAAAAAATAGAATAATAAAAAATATTTAAAAACATGTCAAAAAATCATGAAGAAATTTGAAAATAGAACGTGTTTTTGAAAATTGTAAAAATAAAAATCATTTGTGTTGTACAGTCAGTTTACTATAGTATGGTAGGTACTTAATGTAGCTTTTAAAAAATATTAGCTTATGCTATAAAATTCACCCCCAAATATTAGCTTGTGCTATAAAATTAGATGCTATGTGCTCAACGTTTTGAAACGTTGAAACTTGTTACAAAGGCAGGCTTCCCTTTGTATTTTTATATTTTTTTAACAAAGCCCACAGTAAATCTCTTTTCAGGAGTTCTAATGAGCTTTGCTTGAATGCATAGAAAATGACACCAGAAAATAAACTCTCAAGGAGGTTAAACAAGCCTCAATTTCAAGTCTTTCCTGTTCCAGGAAGAGTGGAGTCGCAGTGCACAGCTGTGGTCCCCCCACGCCCCAGGACACACCCTCCATCCCCACTGCAGGGCAGAACATCTTCGAGGGGGGGGGTGGCCCACAGTGCAGGGAAGGCATTGTTTCTCTCTTGGATTTGGTTGGCAGCGTGGGCCCCTCCTGAGCATTTCAGTTGTTTCTTGTAAAGAAAAATAAAACCGCGTGAAGAATGGAAAACTCGGAGATGTGTATTGAAGGGGTCGTAAGGTTTGGCGGAGTAAACGTTTCTAAACAAGGGATCCGTGTAAACTGGTGTCTCCTCTGCCCAGGGAGACACGCGGTGAGGAGTTACAACTCGGAAGTGAAGCTGTCCTCTTGTGACCTCTGTGGGGACGTTCGCGGCTGCGGTCCTTGCGAGAGAGGAGCTGCAGCCTCCCTTTATCCCGCTTGGGTCATCGTGGTGCTCGGCGTCGCGCTGCTCTTCTCTTTGCAGTGTGGGCTGTGATTCATGTTTTTGGAGGACTCCATGGAACATAGACATTTCCAGAAGCCACACGTCTTGTTTTTGTTATCAAGGATTGCTTCTGTTCTTGAAGAACAATTTTTTTTTTCTCTTTGTGGGGTTGTGGGGGATGGTGCCCAACAGGTCCTAGACACATAGATGTCGGCCCTGACCTCTGTGTGAAACAGAACCTCAGAGTTTTGCAGTTGTGTGTCTTTATTTCCCCCCCTCTTAAAAATCGTTCAGGAGTGTTTCATGGAGGTGTTGTTTTCCCCAGAATAAATGCGTTATTTTAGATTAGTTATTCTTTTTATTTTCTAGAAGAAATGAGCCTAGGTTCTTAAGCATTACTATACAGCAGTGTTGGCTTTAGCATTAAAGGCAGATGTCTGGGACCTGGGAGACAGCAACCAAGGGAGGAGCTTGCTCTATTCCCTCCCACATCCACCCACTCCTGCCCTCCCCCATGCCTCACTCCCAGTGGTCTCAGTCTATCCTTCATAAATAATATCCTTCTTCCTTTTTAGTAGGGGGTGGATTTTTTTTTTTAAACGAAGTGGTTTGTTTTATTTTGTTTTGTTTTGTTTCACTCCAATTGTAATCTCATCCTCCAACCTTTACCCTTCCTGTTTTTCTTCTGGAGAGAAGGAGAAAGGGAATGTGTGATTCAGAGCTGGAGGAGTGTAAGGAAAAATGCCCTAAGGAGTCCTGGGTGCGCTGCCCTCCCTCCCACTCCTGAGCCCCGCACATTGGCTCCCGTTTTGGGATGAGAGACTGAGGGCATGGCAGAATGTGCCTTAGACCAGAAGATGCAGCTTTGTTAGCAATGGGGGTCGATTAACCAGGGTACAAGATTCTATCGAAGACGGACAGGGTGACTCCTTGTGGTCTGGGAAAGAAGCTGGGGCTTGACAGGGACAGAGAGACGTGAACATGACTGCTGACCTCAAGTATGGTAGGGGGTTACCAGGAGTCCTGTAGAAGCTCTTCTAGGCTCAGGTGTCTGAGCGTCAGACAGCCCGCTGTCTGGTGTGAATGCTTGTGTGAATCTTTAAGATTTCTGAACTTTGAGCACCTGGATAATTGGTTACCCTGTATTCTAAAGGGTAATATTCATTTGTCTGGGTGAAAATTTTAAAGAAAAATTCCTTTCCTTCCACCTCCCTCCTTTTCCTCCTTTCTCTCTTCTTTCTTTCTTTCTTACATTCCTCCCTTCTTCCTTTCTTCTTTTCCTATTTTAGGTATATCAAAAATAAACTAAAGATCTCTTACTAAATCTAGAAATTATTTAATTTTGCTGCTTAATTCCATGGCATTCCTCTCAAGTGAACATGGAAAAAAAATTGCCACGAGCTCCAAAAAGTCTGCATTACAGTATTTCAATTATTTAAAAATAAATCCATCAGAAATAAAGGATGCAAATAATATATTTTAAGATGAATTTTTATAACTTAAAAAAAATCTTAGTGAATTTTAAGAAATTGTAGTAAAGTGGATGTTCATATATTGCTTTTGGATATTTTGAATTGAATACCAAGGTAGGAGTTACTAGCATTCAGTGTTTTAAAACTTGAAACCTAGATATAGAAAGTAGATCCTCAGAGAGTGGTCTATAGAGACGGGAAGTTAAATATCAAATAAAGACTCTTCTTGAACTTAGTTTTGGTGGGTATAAGTTTGTAGTTCTGTTACAGCTTTGAAACAGTCTTATCGAAAAATAGCATTTGTCTCATTTGGGCCTTCAGTATGGTATTCGGCCTTTATATCCTAGGACTTCTTTAAGTTGAAAATTATCTTCTGATGAAGTGGGGGGAGGGTATTGGCACAGGGTGTCCTCCTCGCCTGCTTGCCCAGGGAACCTTCTACTGATCATCGGTACCTTATATTCTTCAGTAAATAATTCATTCTGAACTTTGAGTGTAGTATATTGGGAAACACTAGAATGGAAAGGCCAGTGGAAAATAGTCTGTATCATTCTTAGGCCATATTCCCTTATTTAAAAACTAGAACTAGAACTCTAATACTTTTTTGTGAAGTACTTCAGGTTTTCAGATTAACAAGTCATCTTATAACTCTTCTTGTAATGCATCTCTTTTTATTATAAATTTATTAAAAGTGGAGGAGGAAGAAGAGGAGGAGAAAGTCAGCTGTGCTTCTTGGGGTATGGTCTGCATTGTCGTCATCCTCCTTCATATTTTTCTTAGAAAACTGGCTTTGCTGAAGGCAGTGGGGTTGCATTAGAAGTGATGAAAAAGCCACAGGCAGAAGAAAAAAGGAAGCCGTGTAGGAGTAAAAATTAATAGTATAGACTGCATATGCCATGAATAATTATATTATGAATAATTAAATTATGAATAATTATATTTAAAAACCCCATTTTACCTCTAAGTTTGCTTGCGCTGAGACTCTTCCATTTAGATTGCTGTCCATCTCATTTCCCGAGATGAAACTAATCTGACATCTCCCTCTGTTTCACTGGGTGGGAACCTTATTTAGACAACAGCACCCCCCATTTGCGGTTTTGACTGGCCAGTGGTTCTGAACACTGACTCACGCACTAGTGGCCAAACAATTCAAAGACAGAACAACACTTTTATATTCGGTTTCCCCACCTACCACCTTTGGGTAGAATTCTGAAAAAGAAATGAAGGAAGCGAACAATTTGTTTGCTCTATCTTTGAGTTTAGCCAGAAAAACATGCCCGGTTACCGAAATTGCTTTTTTTTTCTGTATTACTTTATTATACTTTATGTTTTTCAAAACACTGTAACCATAGTATCTTTGGTTTAGTATTTTGGGTATAGTATAATCTGAGGAGTGTCATGCTAATATAAAATCCATGTACACATCTATTACCTAACAACTTGTTATATAAATATGCAACATCATATCCTACATGTGCGGTTTTTCAGGATTGTAGATAGCATATTTCTCCCTGCTCCCATCCTTTTGAGCCTGGGCATAGTTATTATTTTTTTTTAAATTATGTTTAGCCGTAATTTCTGTTTATGTAAAATATAGTTATAAATAGTCTGGCAATGTAATACCAATTATCTTAGCTATAATTCAGTTATTTAATTCAACATTTTTGGCTGTCCGATTACATTTAAAGAAAATTGGAGCTATCATTTCTCTTTGTCACTTTTAGAACAAGGTATTTGATTAACCTCTGGCATATCATCTGGGGATTTTTTGTAAGAGCCTTACTTTTTTCTCATTTGCTCCATTGAAGTTTAATACTGATTTCTGTAGAAATACGTTGTAAATACCTACTTGACAAGGTTTCTTAAGATGAAGACAGTACTTATTTGAGTTTGCCAAGTGGCAAAGTGCATCGTTTTCTGGCACAGTAGAAGTCTGAGACACTTGCAGTAAGTGAACTTGCTCTTGGGTTAGCTTCAGAACCTATCCTACCCTCGGTGGGGGCTTCTGTTAGAAGTGTGTATTTCTCATTTTCCTTTGTTTTCAGACTCCAAGAAAGCATAGCACGTTTAAGAACTTAAAAATTTCATATCGCCTATTCAAATGATATTTTTATTAATAGTAAATATCTTAAGTTACATTGGGAGACTCTGAGGTACAATTATTCTCATCACTACTTTGAATAGAGGACTGTTATCCTACTTTCTTCCAGAAACTAAGCAGTAAATATACATTTTTAATGAAGTATGCATTAGCGAGAGTTGGCTTGTTTCAAAACGATTTCTAGCCAGTGTATTTTTGGCTGCCTCATCAAACACAGTGCCGCATTGTATCATTCCATAAAATGTCATTTTCATTTCAGTCTTCACCCAGGAATATAGATATGTAGATGATTTCTGAGCTTTTCACTTCAAAGGACACTTATACATTGATATGTGCTTATCTCTGTAGTAGGGATGAATGATATCGATAGACTTCATATTTAGGAATAATTTGATCTCATGTTGTCATGAGGCTATGATTTACCACTCTTCTGCCCAGTGCATTGAATTTGTGGTAGAGGGTAGTATCATGTTCCATTTGTTGGTCTTTAAGATTTATCTTTGATAGCTTCGGTAGAATGTGGCTCTATTTTCGTTCTTCTTATCTTTCCATTTTGGATTTTTAGTAGGGTGTTGGTAGCTGATCTGATAGAGTCAATTTATTTTCGACACAGGAAGCTTAATAACATTTTATTCACGAATCCCTATTTTAAGAATCTCTTTTGCATATGAGAAGAATACTGTTGAAATAAAACATTATTTCCCCCCAAATTAAAACATTACATGCTGACCAAAGTGATTCTGAAAGTTTAAATGTTAAATGTTAAAATGTTCTGTTGTTGTGAATTGTATTCTCTTATATATTCAGTAGGAAATCATGGTTTATCAATAAAGATTAAAATTCCCATCCATTGCTATCAGTGTTCTTTTTATTTTAGTTTCAATCATGTCTATGACACATCCCCTTTACCTATACCTGTTAATTGTGAGTGTGGGTTTATTGTGTTACGGGAGTCTGACATGAGTGAGGTGAAGGGAACAGCCACCCACCTGCTTCACCTCCCTCCTCACGCTTTGCTTTGGGGCTGGAGTGGGGTCTGTGGAGAGGTAAGTGACAGACCAACAAAGAATGTGAGATGAGGACTCACTCAGCTTGTGGAAATTATATAGAAATATGGAATGCAGAGTTTGTGTACACAGGAAAATGGAGGCATGGATTGTTATCTCTGGGTGGGTCCCTCTGAGTCTGAGCTGCTTTCTAATTCTCACAGTAGAGGTGGTACTTGGCATGGGGGCTCTTGGATTCTCTTCTTCCCGCTACTGCTTGGGTCCATCATTTCTGCTAAGGTGATCTACAAATGGACCTGAATAAGGTTCAAGTGACAATTTATTTGAAGTCACTGGTGATAATTCCAGATTAAGTGGCTTCAGAGATGGAGGTATTGTGCCCCTTGATCTAGTCACGCTGCACAGGTACATGTGGTATCACCCCCAGACTTTTGCAGCGTCCTCACAAGGGACGCTGTCAGCAGAGGAAGTAGTGGTGGATTCTCGCAGCTTTCTCTAGGCCTTCGCTCCTTCTCTCCCCATTTTTGTTCCTCTTTTTTTTTTTTTAAAGATTTTATTTATTTATTTGATAGACAGAGATCACAAGTAGGCAGAGAGGCAGAGAGAGAGGGGAGGAAGCAGGCTGTCCGCAGAGCAGAGAGCCCGATGTGGGGCTCGATCCCAGGACCCTGGGATCATGACCTGAGCCGAAGGCAGCGGCTTTAACCCACTGAGCCACCCAGGCGCCCTTTGTTCCTCTTTTTCATCCTGAAGCTCCCACCTGATACACTTCTCTTCTCAGAAGTCTGCAAGTACTAAGGCTTCCCTCCTGTCTTCAGTTTTCTCTTGGTCTGGTGTGTGCGGCCAGCCAGAGCTTTCTGTCGTCTGCCTGTTCTGCCGGTGGGTGGGTCAGGTCCCTGGAGTGGAGGAGTGATGAAGACCCTTTGGATGATTCTCCACTCTGATTGGTAGTTGGCTTTTATTCTCTTTTATGTTATCCTCACGATGATCTAAAAGGTCAGGCAACTGCATGAATTCAGGATGAGGGAGACATTAGATGGCAGAATACACGAACAAGACTTGATGGTTAAGCAAAGTATGAGTCAGTGACCAGAAAGTTAATGCCTCCAGTTGCTCAACAAGGGAGGTATTGGTTCTGCTGTAGCCTGCACGTTTCAGGGTGTTGCACCCTATACTAAGGTCACAGTCTAAGAAGGTAAAACCACCTGGGGTCCATATGGGGCAGAGTGGCGCTAACGGTGTCAGGATGAAACCTCACCAGGTATGGGGGTGCTCACCTGGTGAAAGAAACAATGTAGACTCAACACTTCTTTAAATATGGGAAAGGCTGTCACCTGCAAGCTCACATTGCAGAATTGTTGCAAGTGGGTAGATTTTGGGACAACATCGGGAGGAATTAAACAGAACTTCATTATTTCAGAAGACAGTGACTACATGGTCACTACGCAGGTTTGGCAGAAACTGGTCACTAATGGCAGATTTCTACAATGGTACAGGATCCATTACTTTTTTTTTGCATTGAGTGTTAAAAATGTTAAGAGTCAAGAGGTTTTCTTGTTGAGCTCCCATTATAGATTGAATTGTGTTCCCCAAAAAAGAATGTTGAAGTCCTAACCCTCAGTACCTCTGAATGTGACCTTATTTATAATAGGATTGTAGCTGATGTCATTCAGTAAGATAAGGTCACACTAGAGGAAGGAGAGCTCCTATACTAGTATGACTGGTGTCCTTACAAGATAATAAGATGGTCTAGGGAAGACAGAAACAACTGGGAGAATGCCATATGATAACAAAGGCCAAGGAATGCCCAAGACTGTCAGCAAGCCATGAGAAGATAGAAAGGGCATGGAAGGATTTCTGGTGGGCATGGACCCTGCCAACACCTTGATTTCAGACTTCCTGCATCCAGAACTGTGAGAGAATACATTTCTGTTGTTTTTAGCTACCCAGTTTGTGATACTTTGTGGCAGCAGTCGTAAACAGATGTGGCTCCCCAATATTACTAAGACCCTGAGACGTTAAGTGCCTTACACAAGTTCTACAGCTTCCCCGTCCCCCCAACCCCCAACTTCTCAA
>RCUC01155667.1:0-21527 GCA_003697995.1 Taxidea taxus jeffersonii | reverse complement strand
AAACAAAAAACCTTTTGTGTAAAATGATGCATATTGTCGCATTTTCTGTGATAGAAAATAATGGACATGACTTAAATGTCTAATATTTTATTAAGTTAGAGGGCATCAACTTGATGAACTGTTATGCAGACATTTCAGTCATAATGACTGTAGAAACCTGGGGGACGGTCGATAAGGGTTCATGGTAAGTTAATAAAATAGGTAATGGGATTGAATACATAGTGATGATAAATTGACAAATCGGCAGACTTACAGACACAAATTAGGCAAGAAGATATAAAAATGAAAAGCATTGTGTGAGCTTTGGGAATTAGAAGTAATTTTGTTCATTTGAAATTCATTTCCCTTAAACGCCATTATGCGGTTTTTATAGTGAATGTGTGATTTTTGAAAGGAGTAAAGAAAAATAGTATAGATAAATATAGGACATCTCAGTTGGCTCATAGACCGAGTGCTCACAGTTGCTATACTCTCTGGTGAGAGTAGGCTTTCAGTGTGATGTTAAAGGGACATTTTTTGTTTTTAAAGAATTTATTTTAGAGAGAGAGTAAGCACCAGCAAGGGGGAGGGGCAGAGGGAGAACAGACTCCCTGCTGAGCAGGGAGCCAGAGGGAGGGCTCCATCCCAGGACCCCGAGATCATAACCTGAGCTGAAGGCAGGTGGTTACCTGAGTGAGCCACTGAGACACCCCTAAAGGGACATTTTAAACAGATCATCCTTTGGAGGCAGAGGGAGTTTTGAAGAGGCAGTGTTAGCAGAGGAAATGAGGCTGGATTATTTATCTCATTTTCTTTTTCATTTTTATCACCGTTGACAGATTTAATCTCTTCTTATGACCACCCCTCATAACCAAATGCCCCAGGCCCTTACTCCTTTTCCAGAGCTCTACTCCAGCCAGGAAAATGTATCTAACATGTGGGCTTCACACATTTGGATGACATCCATGATACCTTTCTAAACTTCCTAATCAATTTTCTTTCCCATATAGTCACCAATTTAAATATCCCCTCATGTCCTGTTTTGAAACCTGCCTAAATGCTCATTTTCCTGAGGAAACTACTCAGTGCGGCCTCATCCCATATCCTGCCCTGCCTTGTGTTTTGTTTTGCTTTATTTTAATTCCAGTATAATTATACCCTGCCCTGCCTTAGAATCCATCACCTCACATAGGCTCCTTGCCTTAAGGTTCTCAACTTTACCTAGGATTTTGCTAATATCCATTTGCTCATAATTTTATGATTTGGGGTGTATGTCCTTAAGTTGACTTCTACCCTGCATATTAACCCTGGTTCCTTATTTTAGTTTTACTGACAAGGGCGTAAGCCCTGCTTCTTTTTCCTTGTCTATTTGCATAGCTCTCAGAATCATGATCTGCATTGAGCACCGGTCAGGAAATGGTAGACTCAGAAACTTCAGTAGTTTTAAGTGGAAGAATCTAAGTGTTTATCTTCAGTGGAAAAATGATCCTGAGAATAGTAACCTTTCCGAGCACTTGCTACGTGACATGCACTAGGTCATGACATGCCTACCTATGACCTTATTAGCTAGGTATTATTATCTGATTTTTACAGTTAAGGAGACAGAGGCAGGCATAGAGAGGCTAAGAAGCTAGTAAGTAAATGGCTGATAGGGTAGCAGAAACTTCAAAACCATCACATGGTGAAAATTGGCACAGCTGGAGTTGAATGCAATTGTGGAAAGATTTGATTTCATTTCAATATTTCAGAACTTGGAAGATGCCATACAAACAACCAAATTTTGGCTTTTCTTGAAAAATAGAAAAGTCTGGCAACAGTTTCCTGCAGTTGAGTGGAATCTGTTCCTTTAGAAGGGAAATAGACTCCCTCTTAGCCTGGCCACAGGTGGGCCCATGTGACTATCATTTTATGGTGCTGCTTAATCTTTAAAGGTTTTTCTGTTAAGCAAAATCTTGCTTCATTTGGGGCTCCCTGGTTACTCAAATTCGTATTTGCAATTTTGAGCTTTATGGGGAAAAGTTAACGAGAAATCCTGAGTGGTTCAGGAGTTGTAGTTAATTGGTCCCTTTGAAGTAGACTCATTGAACATAATCACTGAAGAGTAGCATAGTCACAGAGTAATAAGTAGAAATAGAAGCGATTTGGCAAAGAAAAATTTAGGTTTGCTTAAAATCTCTAGGAAAATATCGTCAGTCTCTCTATCATGCCAAAGTTAGATACTTCCTGTGCTTTGTTTAAAAGGAGAATCAGCATACCAAAGTAATCATTTTGTATCATGTTGCTGCTTAACAGCCCTTGCAGGCTCCTCCTCACCTTCTAGCTTTGGTTGGCTCACCAGGGCTCCCATAATCTGGCCTGTGCTTTCTCCTCAAGCCTCATCTCCTGCCATTAAAATGCTATATTAAACTAGGAGCACTGCAGATGTCATCAAAATCAATGTTATGTAAGCAAACTAGTCTAGAAAAGTTTCAATTTTAAATAGATGTGCTGGGTCAGACTTCAACAAGGAAGTGACTTTGGGTGATGGAAAGGAGCTATCCAGGTGCATATCTGGGAAACAGCATTCTAGGAAGAAGAAAGAAGTACAAAGTCCCCGGACACAGCAGCGTTCCTGATTTGTTTGAACCAGAGAGGGGAGAGCAGGGTGGCTGGAGTAGTAGCATGAAGGAAAGGAGAGAGCTCTGACAGATGAGGTCAGAGAGATTATAAGGGCCTGGGTCATAGGGAGCCTTTGGGTCATAATAAGCATACCTAGATGACATGGAAGCCATTGGAGATTTTCCAGTAAGGGAATGACATGATCTGACTTATGTTTAATGAGATCATCCTGGCTCTGGCGCTGTTATAAATTGAAAAGAGCCAAGAATCAGAAAGATGGGTTAAGAGGCTTTTACAGTAATCCATGTAAGAGATGATGGTGGTTCAGACCAGAATGGTGAGAAGTGACAAGATTCCAGGTACAGTTTGAAGGATGAATTAACACATTTTTTTAACAGACCAGATGTGGGGCATGAGGGAAAGAGTAGCATCAAAGATGAGATTAAGGTGTTTGGTCACCAACTGGGAAAATGAATATTTACTGAGCTAGAGAGTATTTCAGGGGGCATGTTTGGGGGAGTGGTGTGTGGTGAGCAAGAAGTTTGTCCAAGTTAAATTTGGGATGCCTGTAGGACATTTCCCTTGGATGTCTAACAGGTAATTGGTTAAATGAGTCTGAGCCCAGGAGAGAAGTTCCAGACTGAAGATAGGAATGTGGGAGTCATCAGCATATAGGTGTTCTTGAGAGCTGTGATTCTAGCTGAGAAACCCTAAGGGATGGAGCCCAGGAGCATTCTAGCCAGTCCTTAGAGGCCAGGGAGATGAGAAGGATATTGAGGAGACACAGCCAGAAAAACAGAAGGAAAATTAGACATTCTTTTTTTAATGTTCTAGAACTTAAGGGGGGAAAGGGTGAATAACTCAAAGAAGAGTGAATTACTGCCAGTGAAAACTAAAAAATAGAGGAATTCTGACCAGGGATCATTATATTTAGCAAGTGGAGGTCATAGGCACCTGGGGAAGAGTGGGCAAGGTCCCTGCTATTGGAACTTACATGCTAGGGAGGAATAATGACAATAAAAAGCTTGACATAAATTTGTAATCTGTGGTCAGGTAATAAATGCTACAGGTCAAAAAAAAAAAAAAAGGTGAGGTAATGACAGACATGCTATTTTAGATAAGGCTGTCAGAGAATACCTCCTTGAAGAGGTAACATTTGAGTCCAGATCTGAAGGAAGTATGGGCCCCAAGTCTGCAGACACATGTACAGCCCCATGAAATCTGTATCCAGCATCCTTCAGTCAAATGGTTACATGTCAGGACTAATTGCTTGTTTCTCCAAAATGTCCCAGTTGTTGAATATTTTGCATATAACCTCTGGTTGAGCCTATGAATATATGGGAAAATAGTGTTTCAGTTGGAAAAAGCAGCAAGGTCAAAGATCCTGAGGCAAAGTGTGTTCAAATGGTCAAGAAACCAACCCATACGTAGTCAGTGTGGCTAGAGTATGGAGAGGAATGAGCTTGGGGCTCTTGCTGCTCTTAGGAAAGCTCTCCCTAAGACATGATGTTATCTGCCAATACTTATGTAACTTTAAAGACTGTCGCTCTCTGAACGAGTGTATGGTTGTATAGTTTGTATGTATGTGTAGTATTATGTCTACGTATCTATGTAATTATGTATTGTACCCATGTAATTTTGCTCATTGCCAGTCAGAAGAAATGTCTCCTTGCATAGATATTACTTCTGCATACCACCAGTAAGTGCTACACTCAGCAATCTGGAGTTTCATATTTGTAAAGAGAAAGGAAAATTCTAAGGACTGAGTTTTTTTCTTGAAGATGTTCTCAAGGAGTGGGATTCTTATACAAATCAAATACCAGCAACCTTTAAGAAAATTATAAACTACTTCCCTCTCTGAGAAATCTGGATCTGTAAACTCATAATTTCTTTTGGTGGTTTCTTATAATCTAGAATATGTCAACGGAAAATAACTTTCTCCAGGTTTTAGGAGTAGTTTCTGCTCAAACCTGCTTTATAAAATTAGGGGAAAAAATTAAAAAGGAAAAAATTATAATTCAAAAAATATTCCCCCATAATAAAAATCTTAAACACCTCAAAATCCAGTTTCATTTTTGTGCTCCCTTCTGAATTTTGTTTCACGCTGGAACATATTTATATCATTAGAATAGATATATGTAAATGTATATATGTATGTATGTATCTTTCTACTTTCCTCAGAATTTTATATATGCTTCTCCATATTTACCTTTTTAATGGCACTACAATATTCAGTGTTCATAATTAAAAGTAATTTTATATACTTCTATGTATTCATATGTGTGTATATTTACATATATAGTTCTACTTTTCTCAATGATTTTAAGAGAATAGACATTTCTGTATCAGATTTATCTTTTTAATGATGGCATATTATTCAATTATATCAATATACTATAATAAACTTGGATCCTCCATTAGGGGGCATTTAAATTATTTATAGTTGGATTTTATTGTAAGCATTATCCACATTTAAAAAATTATATCCCTAGATAAATTACAACCATGGAATCACCAAACATATGTGCTGTTTTCTCATGGTAAACCACTCTCCAGATATGTGCTATTTTTTTTTAAGATTTCATTCATTTATTTGACAGAGATCACAAGTAGGCAGAGAGGCGATCAGAGAGATGGGTACGGGGGGAAGCAGGATCCCTGCAGAGCAGACAGCCTGATTCGGGGCTTGATCCCAGGACCCTGGGATCATGACCTGAGCTGAAGGCAGAGGCTTTAACCCACTGAGCCACCCAGGTATCTTCAATATGTGCTATTTTAATGTCAGTAATGAATGAATTATTTTTCCCAGTCCAAATCCCAGGACTTTTATTGTTTAAAAAAAAAGTTTTTCTGGAATATATGCTGATGTTATTCCTTTCATTTGTATTTCTTTAGTTATTAACAATGTTTCTGTGTTTGGGGGTTTTTTGGTTTGTGGTGGTTTTTATTTTTACTTTCTATATTTCCTCATTAATTAAATTTTTGAATTTCTCATCCATTTATCCATTGGGGTTTTGATGGTGGCCTTGCTTAAAAATGCTTTAAATGTCTTATTTTTAAAAAACATTTTTAAACATTTTTAAATTTTACTTAGAAAATAACCCTTGTTAAAGCTCTTGTAAATTCTTTTCCACTTCTGTTAAGCTTTCTAATCTTAATTTTATTGTCTTTATAGCTCTTATTTTTACCATTTTCCTTTTGGGTATACCACTTTTTTTCTTTCTAGATCCTATTATCTTAAGACTTAAACAAAAAACCTATACCCTTATCTTTGAGATGGCTACATTTTTCAATTGTTCTCATAATTACTATTTACTAATAGACTATTTTAAATTCCTTCCTCACTGTTAGCAAAATATAAACCTTTGAAATACGTAGCTTCTCCTTATTTTTCCTTTGCAGCATTTTCTAAGGTGTGTTCCATCCTTTTGTTGAGGCACAATTGATGTTAACAGTATTTCCTAGTATCTGTCACAGAGCAAAGGTACCAGCCCAGTCTGTGGCTAAGTATCAGGCCAACTGCTGCTCTTATTTTGAAAGCTGATTACTGCTAACCCTTGGTCTTAGATTTTATCAGGAAGGGGGTGAGAAATAAGAATTCTCTTGGCTTCAGTCATCTTGGAATATCTCGGTAGCTTCCACAAAGTGATATGATATATAACAAAAGAAGCAATTAGGAGAGATTCCTTCTTCTTCTCCTCCTCTCCCTCCCCCTCATCTTAATTGCAACATCCCATTCTTTCTCACTCCCATGCACTTCTGACCCATTCCAGATGCTGCCTGCCAAGGGTGGTCTTTGTTGGCTTTGTTCCCCAGTGGTCCTTGGATGGGCAGCACCATATTGGTAACATTCTTTCAGAACATATCTTAATGGAGACTTTGAGCCTCATTGTACTTATAGCAGTTAGCTTACTATGTAGCAGTTCTGCTGTGAATGACTCCATACTTAGCCTGGTGGTGGTATGTTACAGCAACAGTATTTCACTGGTTTATTCAAGACTTTATTTTCCATGGAATATAAAATGTGGCTTTATATGACGTGATGAAATTGTTCATGAAAGTGAAGGTAGGTGCAGAGTAGATCTCAGTCTTTAAGGAGGCTAATGAAAGTGGGGCACTGCTACTCTTGCTTTGGTTTTTTTCCTGATCCTCCCCACGCTACCTTGGTAGCATATTCACAGATGTGTTTCTCAGGTACCACGCTTTCATTTTTGTATTCTCTTCTGGTTAATTGCTGTATCAGCAGTTGGGGCTTTGATCACCTCAGGGGAAAAATGACATCCTGTAGAAATACATGAAACATTAAATTCTTCGATGAAAGACAATAAAAAAATTTAACAGAAGGAAAGTACTTTCACCAAACAAGCATGGAGGAGACCTTTTATCACCCTTTGCCTTTATTGTTTCTGAACTATGATCCCAGGAAAACCATCTTGTGCATACAATTCAGGAACAGAGTCAACTTTATGAAGAAGTTTCTATTGTCCATGTTAACTTTAATTTGACAGGATTTTTTGTGTGTTTGGGGGCAATTAAAAAAATCTTTGGCCTCCATTTTCTGTTTTTCAGGGTTAAATGATCTGTAACCAGTATCCGCTGATATATTCCTTGAATTTTATTTTTGGTTTAAAAAAAATGTATCCTGTGAGTCACTATGTGTGTGTACGTGTCTGACTTTGATGAGTTTTGGGAACATGGTCGGAGTTGCACAAGCTCACATTCTTGATCTAGACCAGCCTCTGCCCTTCTGGGCTACGAATGGAAATCCTGTTGACAGTGGAGAACTGGGGTGGGGGTGAGGCGGGGGTTGTTCAGTGTGGGGTCAAGGTTAATGACACTTGGCACGTGCAGAATACTGTCACAGCATTTTCACATAGGTAACAACTAGCAAAACTTACAAGCCAATTTCTCACACATGATTCTTGAGCTTTTTTTGTAGATGTAAGCAAGCTGTGAAATAGGAAAGGTGGGCACACACGTGCGTGCATGCACACATAAGCTCAGGCATGCACACGGTGTTCCCATGAGCGAGGGAGGTCTGGACTGGACTTCCAAACTGAGTTTGAGGGATGTTCTTTTCAGTGGGGATGGGAAGAGGTCATTTTGTTTTATTGGTGTCTAGGGTAAATGTGAAGATGTAAAAGGCCAAGAAAATGAAGTGATCCAAAAAGTGTACTGCAGCCAAAGTGAAATAAGCAAGATCTTGCCTTTTATCCTGACCTCTGTTTCTAAGGAATGACAGACATACCACCTCTTACCTAGCCCCCATGGTTGTGAGGCCACATGACCTATCTGGCAGTACTTCCCTCCCCAATGGAAGAAACGTGGAGAAAACTGAGCATGATGAATCGCCTTTTGATTTGAGTTAATCTTCATCTGGCAAAAAAACAAAACAAAGATGGTCATGGGAGCAGAGCAACACAGATGTTCAGAAGCTGAGGAAGCAATCAGCAGTTTGAAAGGAATTCTTTATACACCATGCTTCCAAAGATATGGAACCAATGACTCATGAAGTGTGAACTTCAATTTTGGCCCTGGTGGGTGTCAGTAAATAGCAGTTGTGTGAAAGCAAAGTCTACTCTGCAGCTTCCTCCCAGGCTTGTGGTTGTGTATTTCCTAGAATGCTCCAATAACAAGTTTATATAACTTGTCTCAAGCTTTGGCAACCAAAGAATGTACTCTAGTCCAGTCATGAATGTGAGTAACAGAAGAATGCATTCTATTTAAAGAGGAGTGTTAGCATCTTTAGTGTTGGTATATTTAGGTAGGACACAAAATCTGAAAGCTTTGTAGAAATTCAATTCCCCTAGTCCCCATCCAAGGTTATAAGAGAGACAAAGCTTTATCAACTCTCAGTCAGACCAGACTGATATTTTGGCATCCTTTTGCCTGTTTTGCTGAATCCCATCATAATTCATTCCAGAATTTCTATAATTCTAAGATATTCCCATTTTTATCCATCGCCTGTATTTCCCTCTATATAATTAGATCCTTTGGCTTTCCTATCAAGTGCTTGTTCCTTTACATTTGTAATTTCTTTCCATTTGATCTTTCGTGTGTAGACGTTGATGCACACATATCCTCTGTCTGAACTTCAATTTCATATAAAATACATTGCAAATGTATTTATACTTTAAGATGAGAAGAACCCTTTATTGGGTTATCTTAAAGTGGCCATAATACTTGATAAGGATGTGTTTGTAAATAAAAATGTAAAAATGCATTAATAAACTTTGTAGTTTATTATGTCAGCATAATTGCTTGAAATCAGGGACGTGACTTATTGAAGTAAATTTATAACCCAGAATCCAACGCAAAGTGCTTTGAATGGAGTAGGACCCTAATCCATTAGGGTTTAAGTAAAACTCAGTGAAACTGAGTTTAACTTAGAGTGTGTTCTATTCAAGAGAATGGTTTTGGACGCACACATCAAATTTCTTTGACACACACGTATAGACTAGAGAGTGAAGAGTGGTGTGACCCTCCACTTAACAAGATGTTTCTGTGAAGTCTCCAGTTTTGATTTAAAACTGTCTGTATTCTATTCTTGTACATTGATTGGGAAATTTCAGTAGAGCTTAATGATTTCAGAACATGGCTCGCCTTCCTAGAGCTAACACTTTTTAGCCAAATGTCTTTGTAAAAGTTTCTTAACCTCTAAAAACCTCCAGTTTTCTTATGTATGAAATGAAAACTCTACTGGGTTGTACTTGAGAGTTATTATGATAATTAAGAGATAATGCTTGTAAAATACTTATTTACTGCCCTGGTATGTAGTAAGTGTTCCATAAACAATAACTATAAATAGATATATTAATATATTACTGGGTTTCTCCCATTCCCAAACCAAAACAAATGTCCCAAGATGCTCCAGTAAGATGTACAAGGTTTTTCCAAGTTTTGAAGTCTGGTTCAGACCATCCTAGGCTCGTGTGAGCACAGCGTGTGCTTGTACTTTGCTTCGATGTTCAGAACTTGCCTTTACTTGAAAATATCCCCAAAACATGTGTGAGGATTGCCTTTTTTTTTTTAAGGTTTATTTATCTGAACATGTGCACATGTGTGAGCTAGGGGGAGGGGCAGAGGGGGAGAGAGAGAGAATCTCAAGCAGACTTCCTGCCCAGAGGGGAGCCTGACATGGGGCTTGAGCCCCACCCTGAGATCATGACCTGAGCCAAAAATGAAGAGTCAAAAGCTCAACCTCCTGAGCCACCTAGGCGCCCCCAGGGTTGGCGTTTAAATGTTAGTTTTTAGATATGTTGAACTTGAATTAGTTGAGGGAGACTTCTTATTTGAGTCTAAATGGCTTTAAGATTCTTTTGTCTTCTACATCTGGATGCTAAAACAGTATTTTCCAGTCCAAGACAAGATTTTTTTTCTTTATCTTTTCCAACTGTCAGTCCTATTATGCAGCTATTTAGCATAGGATATGAAGAGAATGAGAATGGCTATTGGAATTTTATGTATCCAATGTTCATATGTTAATAGTTGACATTGGTCGATTTCTTCTCCATTACTGGGATTTGGATATAGAGAGCCAGAGTTCCTTTACAAAGATCAACATTTTGAGATTTTGGTTAGTGCTCACGTATAGAATTTATTTTTAGGAAGTGCCACTAAACTCAGTTCTGCGTAAGGGCTGCAAAGTAGTAAAGATTGTGATTGTATATGTTGCTAGAGGAATACTATTTTATTACAATATTTTTTAAAATTAAAAAGGCATTTGCTAACACATGGATGTGTACTCCTTCCCCCTTCCAAAAGACATCCTCTCTAATGTGTTTGATGTATCCACTTGAACAGGTGATCTATATGTAGTTAATTTACTTAGGTATACTTAATTTACATAAAAGAAAGAAATCTCCTTTTTTAAAAAGATTTTATTTATTTATTTGACAGAGAGAGAGAGCACAAGCAGGGGGAGTGGGAGGCAGAGGGACAGGGAGAAGCAGCTTCCTGCTGAGTAGGGACCCCATTGTGGGGCTCCATCCCAGGATCCCGAGATCATGACCTGAGCTGAAGGCAGGCACATAACCCACTGAGCCACCCAGGCCCCCAGAAGGAAGTCTTGATAAGTATCAGTAGACTACATTCACCTCAACTTTGCTATATACCCTCTAAAGATGTTCTGAGGGTTAAATGAGAAAATATAAACAGCCTAAGAATTTTGTAAGTGTTAGTTGCTTTGGATTCTCCCTGGTCCTCCCCAGATGATCTTAACACTGTTGCATGTGTATTGGGGGCAGGGAGATTATTTTGGAATCTGAAATCAGTTGCCCATGAATCTTTTTGAGCATTATTATTTTTTAAAGATTTTGTTTATTTATAGAGAGAAAATGAGTATGTGTGTGCGAGCGGGGGTGTGGTGGTGAGGAGCAGAGGGAGAGAGATAAGCAGACTCTGTGCTGAGAGCAGGGCCTGACACAGGCTCCATCTCATGACTCTGAGATCTTAACCTGAGCCAAAACCAAGAGTTGGGTGCTGAGCCACCCAGGTGCCCCTATGAGTATTATTTTTATTTCTGAGTATACTTTCACCGGTAGAGTGACCTCTTTGACCCGCTTCCATAATACAGAAGGGAGTGGTTACCAGTAAAACCATTGCATTCTGTAGTTCAGAAACTGGCTAGTAATGAAGCCATCCAACCACTGACCTCTTCAGCCATCCCTGTCGAAGCGGTTTCCTTTCCCCTTAGACCAACCTTCTATTTTCCTTCTTCCTAAATGACTTCATTCTCCATATATTCCCATGGCTGGTCTGATTCACAATTCAAGAGAATAGAAATCCACGCTTGACTCAGATGCCAACAATGTATTTGTAAGAAGAACATATTTCTGTATTTTTAGTCTCCCTGAATAGAACTTCTCTAGAAGAGATGTTAAAATTCATGCCTCATGTGAAGTTGACAGGGTATGGCCTAGAATTGTCCCTCTTCTAATACTCCTGAGTGTTTTGGAACAAATGTTTTTGCTCAGCCATTTTGTAGGAGTCAGTGTTTTATTCTGGCATAAAGAAACAGTGACCCATTGCTATGTTAATAGTTAAACTCCTCGCAGAAACTCTTTGCTATGACAGACTGGTGTCTTGCCTTTGTCAGAGAGACTCAGAGGTCAATTCTCTGCATGGCTTGTCCTCTCCTTCACAAACACACCATGTTCTCTCAAAATCTGCATTCTCCTCTTTGCTAATTACCTACTTATCTCTTGGGAGGATCTCCAGTTTTCCTTTCCAAATAAGTTTGCAGACTCACACCCACAGAGACATTTGATTTGAATATTTTTCTATGTATTTCTATATACGTGATTCTCAGATTATATTTTCCACTAAAAAATAAGTCAAAATATTTCCCTCAAATGACTTGATCACTGAAACATATTTTGAATTTGAAAAGAGATTGCCCTACAACTCCACCAGATTTTTCCTGAAATATTTAATTCTTCTCTTGGTTTACCTGGGAAAGTATGCTGAAGAAGACAAGGTTCAAGAACTTCAAAAAATCCCCCAAGGGGGCTTTAAGTGTGTGCATTTGGTGTAGCCATGAGGAAGAAAGGACAGATAACCACCACTACCACTCCCAGCATGGAGGGAGGGGCTGGACTGAGAAGGAGAATGAATATATTCGTATCAGAAAATGAAGTAGAACATCGATGTAGGAGCTGAGAATCATCTCTCCAATAGAAATGACCAGTTAGCTCTGATTTTTAGTGTTTGATTTTTTTGTTTGTTTGTTTGTTTTATTTTTTTATTTGACAGACAGAGATCACAAGTAGGGGGGGGGGGGAAGCAGGCAGGCTCCCTGCCGAGCAGAGAGCCCGATGCGGGGCTCGATCCCAGGACCTGAGATCACGACCCGAGCCAAAGGCAGCGGCTTAACCCACTGAGCCACCCAGGCGCCCCGAGTGTTTGATTTTTATAGGATGGTATTTATTTTTCTATTTGGGACTGGTGGCAATTGCTAGTATCTCTTGTTCTCCTAGCAATTTTAGGATTTGTCATCTTGAGGACACAGTGAAAAATTACATGTGCAGTAATGAAGCCAAATTGCATTTATTTTTTTTTCAGGCTCACCTCAACTTGCATAGAGCCTCAGGGAAAGAGAACCAACTCAAATTAAACTAGTTAAATTTAAGAAAGTACCTACTTTTTCAGATGCCTCAGAACTTTGGAATGGTTTGTTCTTTCATAATAATGTCAGAGGTATTTAATGGCAAAGTAAAGAGACCTGGAGGTATGGACTTGGGCTTTATTTAATCTTGTTGATTTTAAATTTTGTTTGTCTTCAGCAATCTACTTCTCTAGAGAAAATGAGGCTCACATTTTATGCAATAAGACTGAGTCTCCAAATGCAAAATGTTTCCTTCAACACACTAAGTAAATAGAATCTCTCTGAGTCACTAGAAGTCGAGTTTTATAGATCCCCCTCCCCCTGTTTTGTTCTAGGCAGGTGAGCTGCAAATGTCAATGGGCAGAACATGTTCATTAAATACATGCTTAATTTTTATTGATGATTCCATATCTTGAATCATTAACTTTTCTTGGAGAAAGTAGGTATCTTTCTAGTTGGCCTCATTGAGACCTATGATTGTGATTCTTTAGTAATTAAAATACAGTTTCATGAAGCAGTCTTTGAAAATAAGTTAGATCTCACATTTTCTCATTTCCTCAGATGATTCACATGCTGACTGGTTCTTTAGATGTAGTTCATGGTGGGTCTGCAGATGGTTCAAGGCTTCATCATATATATTACTTACAGCATTCATTTATATAAAAATGTTAAAAAAAGAGAAATGAAAACTTTATTCGTTTATTTTCTATTTTCTGACCTTATCCTTGCTTCAGAGTAAATATCATATTGGCATCTTAACAAAACTAGTAGTTTACTGGGGCACCCAGGTGCTTAGTCGGTTGGGCATCTGTCTTCAGCTCAGGTCATGATCCTGGAGTCCCAGGATAGAGTCCCACATCAGGCTCCCTCCTCAGCAGGGAATCTGCCTCTCCCTTTCCCTCTGCCCCTTCCCAACTCGTGCTCTCTCTCTCTCTCTCTCCATCTTTCTCAAATAAATAAATAAGATCTTCTAAAAAAAAAAAAAAGTAGTATACTTTCCATTGTGTGGGGGAGTTCTTTTCTTCATTTTTCTTCCCAGAGACCAGCAAAAGTAATCCATTTTTTAGACCAGATGGCCCATAATATTTGAAAAATGCTGCCCCTGGTCAACTTTTAGAGAATCTTGGCAGCTGGGAACTGTTAGCCAGGTACAGCTCTGTATGAAGTTGAGAGGTCTAATTTTCTTATAACTTAGGTTGAAGTGAGGATGTTATTTCCGCATGTAGTTTCTGTGTCATCTTGTGTTTGCATGGTATACTTTGATTTCTCCCCCATCATGAAGTGATCTCTTCACCCTCATGCCTTTTTTTGGTTTGTTTTAACTGCTCCACATTTGAAGCTTCCACCTGCCATGACCTCAGAACACACCATTCATATTACCAGCATGGCCTTGGCAGTGATGTGTTGTGATTTACCTGCTTAGATAAGATATCCATAGCACGTGCTTGTACCTGTATTAGAGCACTTATCACAGTAGGTTATAATTATTTGTTTGACTATCTGTCTCCCTAAGTGAGCTCTGAGCTTCTCAGTGATAGCAACCACATTTAGATTTTTAGCTGTAGGCTCCGCACTACATAGCAAGTGCTCAGTTCTTTTTTTAAAAAATAAGCGATTATTTATAACAATAGCCAACATTTATCAAACAGTTTGGTAAATACGTTGGATAACAGTTTAGAAAGTAAGTGCCAACCCTTGGAGAAGTTAGAAGTTTTCTCAGGCACATAAGGTGGATGCTATTTTTAGGAGCCGTTGATTGAGAAAATATAGAATAATCAAAATTTACCATGAATTTTATAATATTGAAACATTGTTGAATTTTACAAACCATGTATTGTGTTCTGTAGACATTTGAAATTCAGAAATATAAATGTGTATTTTTTATATATATATACACACATAGATCTATATGTATATACATATACATACATACATATACATATATACCTATACATATATGTATAAACATATATATACATATAGATCTATGTGTGTGTATATATATGTATAAAATAAATATATATGTATAATATATATAAAAATATATATGTATAAAAATAAATAAAAAATATATGTATGTATAAAATGTGTCCCTCTACTGACAGTCTTGTTTGGACAATAAGATTTAAGAACCTACAGTACTTCTGGGCCCATTCCACCCCGAAGGCTGGCTGTTCGTAGGTAGTAAGCCACTGATAGAAGTATTATTTTTATTATTTTACACTCATGAGGTCTGCCCTGAGGTAGACTCCCCAGTTTGCCTGGGACCATCCCAGCGATTGCCTGTTGTTCTGGTAGAATCATTCACCGCCTCCCCTTTTACCCTCAGAATTGACTTGATTTGGCCAAAAAATTATATAGCCACTCTGCCTTTTATGTAGAGATTTATATTGCATTTGTTTTATCTCGACCCAGAAGAATTCTATGTGGAAGAGAAAGTTAGAAGCATATTATTATTTCCATCTCTGTAGATTTTAGGAGCGATTTCAGAGAATTTATTTACAATACATTCTTTTGATAGTATGCTCTTGCCATAACCTAATTCCCAAAAGTATGTATTTATTTAAATGAATCTGTGTACTCTACTGAGTACACTCCACCGCTCCCTGTCCCCTGACCCTGTCTTTTTCTCCTCCTCTCCTCTTACTGTCTCTGCCCCCTGCTGAAGCAAAATGTCCACTAATTTTAACTGGTTTAACTGGTCTCAAATGATCTCTTACTCCATACCAGTGTCTAGAATGTTATGTTCCATGTTTGAATTTCACCTACTTTTCACTAAAGAAACTCTGAAGATTTCTATGTCTCCTCCAATACCTGTCTCTAACCACAAGCAGGAGAAGTAAGGTGGTTTTTCCCAAGGGCCTCTACTTTGTTTTCTGAAAATATTACTTCTACACTTTATTTCCCACCCACCACATAGACACAGCTTGGGCCTTTACATACATCAGTGTCATGGTTATGCTTGGGTACCAATAATGGGAGACCTCAACCTCCTGAACTCTGAATCTGTCATCCACATTAGACCTTTAAGCAACACCTGCCCCCTCTCCCCAAAGCCACCCACCTTCTCCCCGAGGGCCTGGCTGTCCTGGGTAAGGCTCTTGGCCATGTCTTGCCTCTGGCATTGGGGGGGCGGGTCTCATTTGAGGTCCTCAACCTGTAGTGAGTAGAAGTGATCTCCACAGTTATCTTTGTTCTGTGGCCAATGTCACTGCTTCTCCAGATGCCTCTTGCCATTTCCTATGAATCCCAAGTCACTTCTCTGCTTTGCACTATCATCAAAATGAGAAAGAGATTTTTAAAACTTAGGTCCCCAAATGTTAGTTTGTTTGGGTTGCTGTAACACAATACCATAGACTAGGTTATGTATGAACAACAGAGATTTAGTTCTTTCAGTTTTGGAGGCTGGAGATCAGGATGCCATCTTGGCAGGGTGATGGCCCTCTTCCTAGTTGCAAACTTGTCCTGTATCCTTACTGGGTGGAATTAGGTAAGGAGTTCTGCGGGGTCTCTCTTCACTAATCCCATTCTCGAGGGCACTACCCTCATGACCTGATAATCCCCTCCCAAAGGCTCCCCCTCCTAATACCATCACATTGCACCTTTGTACTCCAGCATGTGAATTTGAAGGACACACAAAAATTCAGACCTTAACATCAAAAGAAGCTGCCAGCTATGTTAATTTTTCCACCTTATTTCTTGATTTCTTAGACAAGGTCCTCTGGACAAGGTGGAAAATATTTTAAGTGGTACCACTGAAGATTTTGTTCCAAGGAGTATCCTAGAGTATATATAATATGTACCCCAACTGTTCCCCACAGTTTTCCCAGAGATTGAGGGACGTCTTTGTCTTCCCTATTTGAGGAGGGGGGAGCTTTTAATTCTGGAACCTGAAAATCAGCCAAGTATTCTCTTCACCTGGAGTGCAATGGGGACTAACTTAACGTACCAGATTTCTCAGGATGGGGGGGGGGTACAGAAGAGTCTCCCTTCTCTGAATGTGTTATAATTATTTTGTATACAATTTAAATTTTAAGAACTAACTGTAAGTACTTAGTAAATAATTATATTTTAGCATGTTAGCATATATAATTGCTTGTTGGCTATGTAGGAACTTAATTTTTTTTATGACCATGGTTAGTTCTGTAAGTGTACATAATGCCCACTAATTGATTTACATTGTTAATCTTGCACTGATTTTCTTTTCTTAAATATCACAAAAAATGGCATTGAATTTGGCTAATAACGGCTTTCCCAGGAGAAGTAAAATCAACTTTACAGCTGGAAATAATTTAGTCCTTGGCACTGAGCTCCTTAACTTTCTATCTTGGGAAAATGCCTTTTTTGATCCAACAGTTTATTGCAAAAGTGGTTCAGGCTTCTGTTTACATGATGAAAAAAGAAAATAAATTATATTATTTTATTGGGAAACTGGGACTAAAATGGCTTCAAAGTAACTTGGAAATTCCAAAACTTCTTGAACTATTTCATTTCCTTCAGGAGAAAATGCAGGTCTAATGTTATCAGATTATATTTATGTTTTCTGTCTTCTTCCAAATTCTCTTAATGAAATTGATTTCTCTGGTTATTAGCTTATCCTTTCATTACAATTTTCACCTAAACATTATTCATTGGCTTCTTGACGTCTTTTCAATGATGACATATTGACTTAAAATAGAGTAGTTAATACTGGCTCTTTGAGTGATGTGC
This sequence comes from Taxidea taxus jeffersonii, assembly GCA_003697995.1. Lineage (NCBI taxonomy): Eukaryota > Metazoa > Chordata > Mammalia > Carnivora > Mustelidae > Taxidea > Taxidea taxus. Next base: position 4,135 of record RCUC01155667.1, on the reverse strand, counting down.
AGTAAATTTATAGGTGCTACATTTTATGTTTCTAAAAAGCTGAGGGGGTGATTTAGTAGAAAGATGATAAGCAAAAGTGATCTCACTCAAAACAAAAACCTTAAGTGGAAAAATCACACTTTTTAAAGAAATAAAATACTGTACCCATTAAAATAAGGACAACCAGCCAGTCTATAATTTTCTGCAATCCACCACCATATATGTTTCTTGTCATGGCCTGTTAAAGAACAGCATGCAAGAAATAAATGAAAGGCTGTGAATCTATGCTAAATACTGGGTCAAGGCCAGGAGCTAGGAAGGGTGATAGCGTGGCACTCACTGGTAGAGAACTGAGTGTTTGTTAGAAATCCTCAAACCAACAATCCAAGACTTGCAACACTTGAGGTCTAATGGCCTTTAGGTAAATAAACATATTCTTAATTGTTTGAGCTGTACTCTTTGGTATTAGGTCATTATTTTAAAGAATTTCCTTTTTAGGGGCGCCTGGGTGGCTCAGTGGGTTAAAGCCTCTGCCTTCGGCTCAGGTCATGATCCCAGGGTCCTGGGATCGAGCCCGAGTCCGAGTCCGGCTCTCTGCTCAGCAGGGAGCCTGCTTCCTCCTCCTCTCTCTGCCTGTCTCTCTGCCTGCTTGTGATCTTTGTTTGTCAAATAAATAAATAAAATCTTAAAAAAAAAAAAAAAAGAATTTCTTTTTTAAAAAAAAGTGTTATGAGCAGCATTATCAGTATTTTCCAGATACATTTATAAATCATCCGTTCTAACAAATATGTTGCATTTGGGATTTCCCTTACAAAAACAGAAATATAAAATGTGGCTAGTGCACAACAGAGATTCACTAACCCCCTTTGTGTAACCTAGTGATAGTCTAACACACCCTTAGTATTACTTAGCATTACTTGCAGGTTACTTCCCAAAATGCAGGAGTCCTTCTCAGAAACATTCAGAAATACATTATCGCCCACAAAACAAAATCCAAATACTGAGTTGTTGTTCAAGGGGATAGAGTTTCAGTTTTGCAAAATGAGAAAGTTCTAGAGACGCCACCCAACCATGTCAGGATACTTAACACTACTGAATTTTACCCTTAGAAATGGTTACGGTGGTAAATTTTAGGTTTTGTGCTTTATACTATTTAAAAAATGCCTGATGCTCAAGGGGCAGTCATAATCTGGCCCCACAACTGTCTGTCTAGCTTCATTTTTTGTTGATTCATTCAGCAGATCTTTTCAAGCACCTGTTCTGTCCAGAAACCTATAAAGCACAACAATGAACTAGACAAGCCCAGCCCCCACACACAAAATTTACAATAAAATATTGCTACAGTGGGAAGGGATACTATATTCACTTTTGTTCCTTAGGCTTTTGCCATAGGTCTCTAGTAATCTCCATATTACTTCTCTTGATGTACTTTTACAGCTTTATGATACTCTTAGTCCTAAACAACTTCTTGGGTTTCCACCCCTCTCTTCATCCTCATGCTTCCTGGACCTGCTAAGACATCCTCACACATGACCCAGAGATGAAGATCTTCCTTTGACTACCTCATTGTGTCGTGCCATTTAGCTTTCCTTGTGCCCCTGGACTGGCCCGCTGGTTGGTACAGTGTTTTGCATGTGAACACAGAAGAATGTGTAGTCAGTTAAGTGACACTATTTTAATATCTTACATTCATTCCTTCGTACAGACCAACTGCATTATTTCCACATTTATTTGTATGTATTTTATATTAAATTTTTAATTTCACATGCCTACGTGCATTTCTGTGTTTCTTTATAACATTTATATTTATTTGGCTCTGAAGGTTCCATTGCATACTGCCTCTCGCCATATATGCCATTCCAAGGATCGTGTGTACTTGGACTCACACTCTTGTGAAGGAGCTTCGCTCAGAGCAGGGACACAGCCTTGAGTAATGAAGGAGGGTCACTGCCTTATTATGCTGTGTTGTCACCAGCCTTGTCTCCTGACCTAATGGTGCCATTCTGTGGGATTTCGATTTCTTTTATCACTTGGCACTCAGCAATACATACATGCTTCCCCACAGATATTAAATGTGTAATTAACTTCTGTTGTGTCCTCTCCATTTATCCACTAAACATTCCATGGCATTCTTCTCGGAGGAGACTGTGCTGAGGACTCCCGTGTGCATGGCCTTGCAGACAGAGAAGCAGCAGAAAGCAGCTTGGATTTGGAGCCTTTGTGCTATGGCTCGCACCCAGAGGGCTCAGAACAGATGGGCAGGGGCCAGCTTCTCCATTCTCCAGATCCAGTGTGGACATCTGATTCGGATTAAATATTTTCAGTTGTGTCCTTTCAAAAAAAAGTTCAGCTTGAGGGATAATTGACATATAAAATTGTAAGATATTTGAAATGCATGCCATGGTGATTTAATTACACATACAAATTATGAGAGGATTCTTCCCATTTAATTATTGTGTGTGTGTGTGTGTGAGAGAGAGAGAGAGAGAGAGAGAGAGAGAAAACTTTTAATCTCTATTCTCTTAGCTAATTTCAGTTATGTCCCTTTGTTGTTCACTCAGCTTTGGAGAGGAAGAGTGCCTAACAAAAACTTCACAGAGTTATTACAATGTTCTGAAACTGTGGCTTTTTGGGTAAAATTGGTGAGAGTTGGCAAATGTAAAAGGTACTTTGATTACCTCGTTGAATTAGCTTTGATCTGCTGGAAAGCAACTAGTATTGTCTTTGAGGAAACCATAGGATTCTAGTGGAGTTTTCAGGACTGTGGTTTCCTTTTTTTTTTTTTTTTTTAAGATTTTATTTATTTATTTGACAGACAGGGATCACAAGTAGGCAGAAAGGCAGGCAGAGAGAGAGAGAGAGGGAAGCAGGCTCCCTGGTGAGCAGAGAGCCCGATGCGGGCCTCAATCCCAGGACCCTGAGATCATGACCTGAGCCGAGGCTTAACCCACTGAGCCACCCAGGCGCCCCAAGGACTGTGGTTTCTTAGACTGGCCCAAAGTGCTATGTTTGGTTTTGTTTTTATAGTTCTTAATTGTGGTAAACAACGTGCGATTTACCAACTTCACCATTTTTTTTTTAAGATTTTATTTATTTATTTGATAGACAGAAATCACAAGTAGACAGGGAGGCAGAGAGAGAGGAGGAAGCAGGCTGTCCACAGAGCAGAGAGCCCGATGCGGGGCTCGATCCCACGACCCTGGGATCATGACCTGAGCCGAAGGCAGCGGCTTTAACCCACTGAGCCACCCAGGTGCCCCCCAACTTCACCATTTTTAAGTGTAGTGTTGAGTAGCAGTAAATATATTTACATCATTATTGCACAGATCTCTAGAACTTTTTCATCTTGCAAAACTGAAACTCCATACCCATTAAATAGTAACTCCCCGTTCTCCCATCTCCCTCCCGGCCCCTTGCAACTACTCTTCTCCTTTGTCCCATGCCTCATTTAAGTGAAATTACAAAGTGTTTGTCTTTTAGGGACTGACCAATTTCAGATTGCATAAGGTCCTCAAGATTGATCCATGTTGTAGCCTATGCAGGATTTTCTTTCTTTTTAAGAATGAGTAGTGTTCCATTGTATGTTTTGTATCGTATTCCTCTCTTCCTCGTGAATGGATACTTGGGTTGCTTCCACCTCTTGGCCATTGTGAATAATATTGCTATGAATATAGTATGCAGATATCTCTTTGAGATCCTGCCTTCAGTTCTTTTGGGTATATACCTGAAAGTAGGATTATTGGATCATATGATAATCCTGTTTTTAATTTTTTAAGACTCTGCCCCTCTGTTTTCCAAAGCAGCTGTACCATTTTACATTCCCACCATCAGTGCACAAGTGTTCCAATTCCTCCACATGCTCACCAACACTTGTTATTTTCTGTTTTCCTACTTTCTTGTTATAGTAGCCATCCCTAGTGGGTATGAGATGATCACACAATGTGGATTTTGATTTGCGTTTCTCTGATGGTTAGTGACATTAAGCATCTTTTCATTAAGCTTGTTAGCTATTTCTGTACCATCTTTGGAGAAATGTTTATTCAGGTTCTTTGTCCATTTTTTAATTGGATTATTGAGGTTTTTTTGTTCTTGAGTTGTAGTTCTTTATTCTGGATATTAACTCCTTATCAGATACATTACTTGCAAGTATTTTCTC
>ML108172.1:0-22935 GCA_003697995.1 Taxidea taxus jeffersonii | reverse complement strand
GGAAGAGAAATACTAGACCAAAAGTCAAAGACAAGTACTTGGAGAAGCTTGATCAGCATTTTAACACCACTAACCCACAGGGATCTTAAAGAGTCGAAATTACAAAGTTGAAGGCACTTTTTATATTTTCTGTGTTGGTCTTGCCATTTAAGTTGTCTTTTAATGCAGATCAATCACGTGCCAGTAGCCTTGTCTCTAACATAGCCCTGTATCTGCCCAGCCTCCCATAAGCTAGAGCGTGCTACTGTGTGCGTCCTAAACAAACACATCTGGTATTGGAGCAGTTTCTGATTTGTTTACAGCCGATCCTGGAAATTTAGCACAGAAAATACAGAAAGATTTCTTTGCACTGCCTTTTCTTCTCCTTTGTTGACTTCATGCAAACATGAAGTCAAAAAATATTTCATTATTGTTGCATAGCAACTGACTTTGTGTTTATGATTTTTGTTTAGCAGTTTTTTTTCCTATGGAACGTTGAATTTGTAAAACAATTTCCAGTCTCGAAGCCCCAGTAATGAAGATTTTTAACTTAACCCTTTTTCCTTGAAACAGAAAAACCTACATGGCATTCCGGGTATATATCCCTTTGTCATGTCTCTAAAGTCTGTATGAATTGAGGTTCTGTTAAAATAGATGGCATTTTCGGTGCTCTAAATGTTCTCTTTAGTCACCTTCAATCTGAAATAGTTGTGCAGCCTTTCTTGCCTTGATGTTTAGACCTTGACGCTCTGGGGGATTACAAGCCGGTGGAGTGTTTAGCCGTTTGGATTTGTTTATTGTGTCCTCCTGATTAGATCCAAGCTCTGCATTTTGGGCAGGAATATTACCAAAGTGATGCTGTGCTCATCTTTTTTCCAACAATTCATGATTTTGATTTGTTCTGTTATTGCTGGTATTAACACCAATCACTTGACTGAGGTGGTATCTACCAGCTTTTTACTGTAAAGTAACTTTCTTTTTCTCATTAAGAAACGTCCTGTAGAGAGATACTTTAAGGCTGTGTAAATATCCTGTTCCTCATCAAAATCACAGCTGCTAGTTTTAGCAACCCTTGATGTCTCTTGGCTGAATACAGTATTATTATAATGATTGCCAAATGGTGCTTTTCTATTTTCCCTTCTTTCTGCTTTTATTAGTTACAAGTAAGGAAAAGCGTGTTTTTCCCATATATCTGTTCATGTGTGTGTTTGTGTGAGTATAGACTCATTTATTCCTCATTTATTCAGAGGGTTACAATGCTTTATTTATTTATTTATTTATTATTTATTTTTTACTATTTCACCCTGCCTTTTTACTCACCTCCCTTCTGGCAACCTCCAGTTTGTTCTCTGTATTTAAAAGTCTGATTTTTTTTTGTTTGTTTGTGTCTTTTTTTCCCTTTGTTTTCTTTCTTAAATTTCATATATGAGTGAAGTCATAATGGTATTTGTCTTTCTCTGACTTGTTTCACTTAGTACAATACTCTCTAGTTCCTTCTGTGTTGTTGCACATGTCAAGATTTCATTTTTTATGACTGAGTAATATTCCATTGGATTTATATACTACATCTTTATCCACTCATCAAATCAGTGGACACTTAGGTTGCTTCCGTATCTTGGCTGTTGGGTTATAATCTTTTACTATTAGTTTTCTGTGTTTAAATCATTCCAGATTCATCCAATGACAGACAGCCCTTTCTTGCCAGTTTCTGTGTCTTTCTGACATGTCTCTATCATTCTTGGGGCGATTTCTTGCTTCCTGGCACAGCAGAATATCTCAGGCTTTTATATTTTTCTCTGCCACAGCTTTGCAGTCTGCCATTTCTCTAAGAGACCCTGGCTCCTTTTCATGAAAAATATGTAGAAGCTTAGGCTTCTAGGCTCTAGGTGTGCTCAGTGCTGTTTGGGTATTGCTGCTCCCAGCGCTGTTCAGTGAACTAAACCAGACAAAGTGTGTGTGTGTGTGTGTGTGTGTGTTCATACTGATACCCCAAATCCCATTTCAGCACTGAGGAATTTATTCCTGTTATCTCCCTTTTCATGTTTTTATCTCCTTTCTTTGACAGTTGAGTCATCTAAGTCCCATTATCCTCAGATATAGTTACTCATTGGATTAATTTCCATTGTACATGGTCAGTCTGCTATTTCTGCAACACTTGTGAACACATAGGTACCTTACCTTCAGGCTCCAGCACCCCTTGCTGGGCCACTGTGCCTGGCTGCCTTTCCTCCCTGATGGGAACCTGTCTTGCTCAGTCCTAATGGCTTTTACTTTTTACTTATAATTCAAGAAAAAGGGGAAGGGTGGGCAGGAAGCCTAAATCCATCTTGAGATAGCCTTGTATAATTGTAGTTCCTTTGGGTTATACCTGCCCATGTCACAGAGTAGCATAGTCCCCCTCTTAAGAAGATTTCTACAACTATTGGTAAATTTAGTAAAACAGTCTTCTTGTTTTGATAATATGGTCTTTGAAGATCAAATTGCTTTGAGTGTTTCTTTGCATCGATGTTTGACTTGGTTTTTTTCCCTGGTAGATTGGGTCTTGTCTTAACCATTTCTGTATTCTTCTAAGAGGCTTCTGCATTAGGCACTTAAATGTTTGATAAATTAGCATGGATAGGGAATATGATAGAGGTACCTTGAGGTTTAAGAAGAGTATTCTGTTAACATTGAAATTGAAATATTGTGTAAAGTACTAGAGTCTATAGCTTTTGGCAGCCAGCCAGTGTCATGAGTTGTACTCTCAAAACTGGAATGAATAATTTTTAAAATACTGTTGTTAGTTGGCAAACTTGAGAAGCACTTGGTGATACTAATTCTTCCCATTCTGAAGTTTTATATGGGTGTAACTCTTTCCTTTTCTTTTAGCCAAAGATTTTTTTTTTGTTTCCAAAAAATGAGGTATAGAAGAAAAGCCTTTTATTCCCATTTTAGGTAGTGAGTGGTTTCTTTTTCTTTTTGACAGTAAATACTTTGTTAATATGAAAAACAGTTGTCAGGAGTGGACTGTTTTTGAGAAATGGACTAGACAGATTTGTTTCAGATAGCCCACTTAAGACCTCACCCCTCCTCAAATTTTGTCTCTTTGCTTTTGGTTTTGTTTTGTTTTGTCTGGTCTTGTTGCTTTTGACATAAAATTTTAATTTTGGAATCAGGTTTCTCCAAAATGGTATCCAGGTATGTGCTGATCTACGCCAGTAGCCAGAGGATAAACGTGGCCTAAGGCCCCAGAACAATGTGGTGCATCAGGACTGGAAGAGAGAGAGACGTTGTACAGTGACACAGACATGGGTATCAGTATAATGCAAACTTTTAATGCGTTTTTTTTTGAGCAGTTACTGTAGTTCTTTTTTTACTTTATTTTATTAACATATAATATAGCATTTGCTTCAGGGGTACAGGTCTGTGAATAATCAGTCTTACACAATTCACAGCACTCACCATAGCATATATCTTACCCAGTGTCCATCACCCAGCTACCCCATCCCTCCCCCTCTGGCCCCCTAGCAATCCTCAATTTGTTTCCTGAGATTAAGAGTCCTTTATGGTTTGTCTCCCTCCCCGGTCCCATCTTATTTCAATTTTTTCCCCTCCTTGCCTCTCAATTTCCTCCTATCGGAGAGATCATATGATAATTGTTTTTCTCTGATTGACTTACTTTGCTTAGCATAATACCCTCTAGTTCCATCCACGTCATTGCAAATGGTAAGATTTTGGGGGTTTGATGGCTGCATAGTATTCCATTATATATATATATATATATATATATATATGTATATATATGTGCATATATATATATTCCATCTTCTTTATCCATTCATCTGTTGATGGACATCTAGGCTCTTTCCATGGTTTGACTATTGTGGACATTGCTGCTATAATCATTGAGGTGCACCTGCGTCCGCGGGTCACTACATTTGTATCTTTAGGGTAAATATCAGTAGTACGATCGCTGGGTTGTAGGGTAGCTCTATTTTCAACTTTTTGAGGAACCTCTATACTGTTTTCCAGAGTGGTTGCACCAGCTTGCCTTATATGCATTTTTAAGAGTAAAAATGAACAAAGAAATTTAATATTTATCAGAGGACCACTTAGGCTATGCCTCCAAACTGTGGGAGTATGCATTCATTCTACCCCACCCTTGAGGTCCTTCTGTGTGCAAAAAAAATAAAAAACTACACTTGTTTTCTCATAGGTCGTATAGCACATTTTAGTCCTTGCTTCTCTTCTGTAGCCGGTTTACTGATGTGGTCTAACACCTCTTTCATTTCTATCTTCCATAGCACCTAACTTATGGGCACCATAAGGGCACCATACTCTGCCAGTGAATACTGTGATAACTTTATTTTCTGAACTGTTACTTGTATGCAGTTGGCTCACAGAAATGCTTTGTTCCAGACCATTTCTGTAGGAAACCAGTCTCAGCTGTGACTCAGCAGTTAGCTTAACTCCGTCTTCAGAGCCAGGGATGCAGAGCTGCTTACTCACTGCCCCATGTATTGCGAGGTGTCCTCCACCCCACTCCTGTCCCTGTCTCCATAGCTTAGTTACTTTCTTTCATGGACTATATGACTCTCTAAAGACAATCACCCGGGATTGGTGCTCCTGCAGCTTTGAGGCCAGTTAAGTTTTCCATTTTCTGTCTGTAAGCTCATGCCTCGCATGTGGGCCTGACCATGCCCGTGTGGCCTTGGTCTGTTTCCTGGATTGTACCTCTTTGCCCAGAGACTGCCTGTAGACAGAAAGGAGGGCAGGCTTGGGTTTGCCTTTGAAATTAAACTTCTCATTTTGTCATGCAAACACTGTGTCATAACCATCAAAAATGAAATGCCCTTAAACACTATTATTTTAACAGTGGAACATATTACTAGCTATAGGCACTTGAAATAGAAAACAAAACCATGTCTCCCGACATGGGAGACAGCAAATTATTATGAAACTTCATCAAAATTGAAGTTCTTCACTTTGAGCAGAGTAAGTGTATGTGGGTTTGTGTATCTGAATATCAGAGTGGCTGATACTAATAGTCCTCAGTAGAAATAGAAAACATCAGATTCCTAATGTTTTGTAGTCACAGGACTCTTTAGGTTTGAATATGTATCTTTCAGCAAGTAGCTAAAATAGGATCTGGTAGAGCTGTATATACTTTTTTCTACTTATCAGGAAGCTTTGTAGAATCCATGTATATTGGTGGCTACTTTATATTAAGGGGAAATGTAAGAACCAGTCTTTTTCTTGCACAGCTGATGAATGTGCTGGTTCTAGTAGTACATTCTGGGTTTTTTCCCCCTCTGAATCATCAGTGTGTATGGTGGTAATTTAGTGACTAGGAGGTACTGTAAATTATTGGTTATAATAAATTGATGTCATGCTCACAACACAGCAGGCAAAAAAGGATGAATTAGAGACAGAAATAGTAACAGGTTTTTGGCCAGGAAACCTCAAAGAATGTAATGAAGTATTGCCATGTTGATTATTTAAAAAAAAAAAAAAGGGAAAAAAAGATCCAAGGTAAAATACCGAAACCTTTGGCTTACTAAAATGGATTATATAGTTCAAAAGGTTCTTGCTTTAACTGATAAAGATTTATTTGAACTGCTAAAGAACGTTTAAGAAATTTTTTTTCCGTAGTTCGTGATTTTTTTTGTGGGTAGATAGAGTATGTAGAATTGCAGAAAACCATCACTATCATTTTTAACCTCTCTCCTTGGTAATTCTTTTTTAGATTTTGAAATAATTTTAGCCTTAGAGCAATTTTAAGAACAGTACAAAGAATTCTGATGTGCCCGTCACCCAGATTCCGTGATTGTTAACATTTTCTGCATCAGCCTTACCATTTTTCTCTGTCTGTGTATATTATTCTTTCTTGAGCCATTTGAGAGTAATTTGTAGACATAATACTCTTTTTTGTCCCTAAATACTTGTGTGTATTTTCTAAGAAGGATACTGATTTATATAAACACAGTGTGATCATCAGAGCCAGGATATTAACATTGACATAATACTGTTATCTAATCCACAGACTTTATATATCACTAGTGTCCTATTAACATCCTTGATAGCAAAAATAAAAACAAACTAAAAACAAACAAACAAAAAGTACATCCGGAGTGCAGTTCAGGGTCACATAAAGCATTCACTCAACATGTCTCTTAGGTGTCCTTTAATTTTGACCTTGCCTTTGACATTCATGACCTTGACATTGTCAAAAAGTACTGTCCAGTTATCTTGCAGCATCCCTCAGTTTGGGTTTATAGGCTAGGTCCCTGGCTGTGACATGTGTTCTCCTTGGGGCGTCATATCAGGGTGCACACAATGTCATTGTGACTCCAGTGGGCTCAATTAACCGGTCTTTTGCTAAGTCTCCACTGTAAGATTACTGTTTCCACATTTAATTAATACATATTTTATAGGGAGATCTTTTGAGAACCATCCTTTTCTTCCTCTAGTGGCCATCTACTAATTTTAGCATCCATTGATGATTCTTAATCTGAATTGATTTCTCTGTTTGTCACATGGTGGTATTCTTAACTCCATCAGACAGTAGTTTTCATGCCCAGCAGCTTTATAGCGGGGTCTTTTGGAAATTGTTTACTTTCTTAGATGTAGTTTGAGTGACTCTAAATTTTGGAAGCCTATGTATTGAAATTAAGTGGTGTGTGTGTCTGTCCTGTCCTCTGTTGTCCTGTTCTCTTCGGTGTATGTCCTCCACCTGTAGAACTGGTGGATCTGGTGTGTGGCTGTGGGGACTGTGGACAGGATTTCCAAGTGCCCCTGGGTGCCTGTTCTGCTGTTCCTTATTCTGCCCCCCCCGCCAACTTCCCTCATTCAGAGGTTAATGGCTCTGGAACCCAGCATTCAACTTTAAAGCTTGGTTTTGGGAATACAATTCTTACTACAGTTGATCTGTGGCTGTTTTCTTGTTTCCTTTACCTGAAAATTGCTGTTACTGAATCTTGTTATCACATACTATTTTTATATGTTAAGTGATGCTATTAATGTTTTCTTCTAGAAATAAGTGACCTTTCTATGTAGTGCAAAATAGATTTGGGGGGAAAAAGAAAGGAATCTAGGTCTATGTATAATATAAATGCAGACCATGGCATTTCCCCCATGAATTATAGCTGGTTCATGCTCGTAGGAGAAAAGCCATCTAAAACACAAAAACAACCTGTGCCACTTTTTTTTCATTATTTGATTTCCTTCTTTTTTAGCTTCTTCTTAATTATTGGTCCTCATTTTATAATCTTTATCCTTTAATCTTAACTACTTCTCCAAAATTCCCAAACATGCAAACTACTTATAAATCAACCTTTTTTAAGTCTTAAAAAAAAAAAAATAACAAAAAAACAAAAAACCAAAACCCTAAATTGGGATCATCTTGTCCCATCTGTACCAGTGAGTGCTGCCAGCTGTCCCCGATGCCCTGGTCCTTCACTGTAGACTGTACCTGTAAACCTCAGACACCACTGCCCCCTTCCAGACCTCCTTCTTCCCTGGAGGGCTGGCAGGCTGGGTAGAACTTGTCAGAAGCAGTCTCTGGAGTTGCTAAAGCTCATGGAATGCCGTCTGACCTATCACATTGGCTCAGATGGAAAGCTCCAGGGCAAGCAGAGAGCTGAGCCTTATCCTCCGCTGCGGTGATGGGCCCAGCTGGCTTGCTGCTGACTTGAGATCACGGCCAACCCATCACGTCACTGCCAGGCAGGCATGAGGGCAACCTCCAGTTCTCTCTTGGACTCAGCTCAGGAGAGGTGGAAGGTGACAGTCCTCCTTTCCTTCCTTTTCATTGGATTAGCCTGGTCTCCCTGAGAATACATACATCCCTCATATGAAAAAAAAGAGGTAGTCCCTCCCAGCCCAGGGCCACCAGAGCTGCCAGGGAACACCCATCTGCGTTTCTTCCCCGCCGCTGATACTTCTTACCTCTTGTAATCTCTCCATCCCGTGACTCACAGCTCTAACCTTGAGCTAAGATTTAGCGCCTCTGATTTGGTGCCTTCCTGCCAGCCCTCCCCACTTGCCCCATGGTCTGCTGGAAAGGAGCCCCGCTTCTCCACTCATTAAATGCAACAGGTTGGCCCCAAAAGGACGCTAAGAATTGCAGCTGGGATTGCTAACTAATCTTTCTTATGTAGTGCTTTGTAGTCTGTTCCCCACCTTCTTCCATAGGACTCGAGAGATGGTCCTTCCTGCCAGTGCCTCCTTGTTGGTATTCATGCAGGGGGTGAGGGGAGGAATAGGCAGCTCTTCCTGAGGTCCCTTTGTCCAAACCCCAGCCTCATTATATCTTTATGCGGTGGGTTTTGCCAGGGATGTGCATCGGAATTCCAGGTGGTGGAGAGTCATGCTGTATGCTGTAAGATGCGCACAGGAAACTGATCTGTCTCTCCTCATATGCTCTCCTGACACACACAGTTCCCTTGTAGGCACACCTGGGAGATCCTGGGAGGGAATGGCATATTGTGTGACAGAAAGTGCACAGGCCCTTTGGGGCCCACAGACCCGGGCTGAGGGAAGGGCTGAGTCCCAGGGAAGCTGACCATGTCTGGAAACTGACGTGTATGGAGAGTAGGAACCTGCTGGCCCAGTCACAGAGCTGCCACGAAATTGGACCTGGCGGTGGTGGGGGCTACAATATGAAGGGACCTAGGGGTTACCCAGAGGAACTCTTTTGGTGGATTGAATTATTCAGTTCAACAGCCAACAACATGACCGGGGTTCTGTATTTTCTAGAGCACCCCAGCAGGCTTGGGGGACAGTAAGGCCGGGAGCCAGGAGGACAGGAGGTTTGTGCTATAGCCAGGTGAGTAAAAAGGAGGATCAGAATGAACTAGGAGCCTTGCTGGTAGGCTGTGGGAGGATGGATGCTTTGGAAAGACTTGGGCTGCATTGCCCAGAGTCTGGTCACTGACTGATTTGGGGGTGCAGGTGGGAGGCAGGGAGCGGCCAGTTTGTCCTTATCAATGCCTATTTTTATTGTACTAGAGAACAGTCTTCAAATGATCTCTCAAGTCTTGTCCGTACTATTAATTTGCCCTAGATCGTAACCCTGAAAGGGATTTTCGTGTTTAGCCCCCTTATCTCCCAGTTAAACTGGGACTTGCTTAGGGTCAAACTGACTGTGGCACAGAGCAAGCTCATCTCAGTGCTCGCCACACATCATACTTACCCGTTGCATTTGCCATTACAGCACAGCAAACCCTAATAATCTTAATTTTGTGGCAGGGGTGGGGGGGTCACAGGATTTTTTTTTTCCCATTGAACTCTACATCAAAAACTAATGTAGTATTCCTTTTTTGTTGAAATGTCTCATTTTTTTTTTTACCTTGAAACTCATAAAAATCTAAATCAAAAATGAATTCTGGAAGTAAGTTGGCTCATGAAATGACTCCATGTGGTGAAAACACTGTATCTTATTCGACCTAGCTTGTCACTTGAGTGATGATGAGTATTTGGACTTCAAAATAGTTACTTCAGGCTACAGAGTGTTGGACGACTATACAGCTCTGCCTGGTGTGTGGCGAGTAGACAGGAAAGACTTGTGTGAAGTGAATTGTGTGTATGAAGTCAGTTTTTCTTGTGCCTTATTCACAGTGATGCTTCCGAGAGCTTTTGTGATTCATTCATATCCAGTTGCTGATGCAGCTGGGAAGCTGGTTAGAAATAGGGATAAAATGAACGTACTCTGCTGGCTCGTGGTCTTTGAGGGTTCTATTTTGGGGAGCGCTGTGTCTGTTTTTAGTTTCTTGAAACTGCCTTTTATGCGCAGAACCGAAGTAGAATGATTGTATACCACAAAGTATAAGGCGTGTGGAATTTGATTCATTGTGTTTTCTGCTTCTGGTGTTATTACTTTCAGGTTTTTAATTTAGCTTGAATCAAATATGTTGGTTTTTGAACGACTTACATAAAATTTTAAGTTTGAAATTACTCTTTTTTTTTTTTTTTTTTTTTTGAAGGAGTCTTGTTAGCACCAAAAAGGTAGGAAACCAGAGGTGTTGGGTTCCACAGACGTAACACGGTGTGCTGGGAGACACAACCTAATGCTGGTCAAGTGTGGGAGGTCTGGGGTCAGGGAGCAGAGAGCAAGGACACGTCAGCTGTATGTGGGAAGGGGAGCCACGTGGGGAGAACACTGCATCTAGAAACGCGTTTTGTTTAGACAGTCTGCATGTGCCTGGACTTTATCCACTGTGGAGGTGCTGTGATGGTGAATGGGCCTGGGTCAGGGCTCAGTGGGCTTTTTCTGTCAAGGGCCGGCAGTAAATATTTTAGGCTTTGGTGGGACATGAAGTCTCTGTCTCCACGAAAGCATCCAGAGACAAAAGCTAAGCAAAGGTGCAGAGCCATGTTCCAGCAAAACTTTTAACAAGTAGCAGGCCAGTTTCAGAGTTGGCCTGGGCATGGAAGTTGCTGACCTTTGCTCTGGTTGCAGACCTGAGGGTTTTGGTTCCTGACTCTGCTCTTAACTCTGTTTCTTTGTCAGTTCAGCCACTTTCTCAAAGCCTCTTTTCCCCTTTGTAAAATGGGGATAATACACTTGACCTTTAAACAATGCAGGTGGTTGAGGGCACCCTAGCTGTCCAAAATCCACGTGCCGTTGAAAAGACAGCTTTTAACTCCCCCAGAACTTACCTGTTAGCACCCTGCTCTTGATCAGAAGTCTTGCCTAAATGGTTGATTAATACTTATTTTGTATGTTATGTGTTGTGTGTTGTGTGTATTATCTACTGTATTCTTAAAATAGAGTAAGCTGGAGGGCAGAAAATGTTAAAAATCATCAGGAAGAGAAAATATATTTACAGGACTGTTCTCTATTTATTGAAAAAATCTGCATGTAAGTGGAGCCAGGCAGACCAGACTCATGTTGTTTGTAGGTCACCTGTACCCGGGCTGGCATGAGAGTATATGAAATGATATGTACTCAGAGGATACTCAGAGGATAGTAGCACTTGCCCTGCATTTTGTGTGAGATGTCATCCTGTCAAGTTGCATATAAATCATAGTTTATTCATTGGTTAATGCATTGACTGCAGAGGCAAATTTATAACTTCTGTGACTTGCAGAAGGGCCAGCCACTGTTACAGACACCCGAGGAATGCAGCAGAGAGAGATGCTGATTTCTTTCTTGAGGAACAGTCGCTGTTCCAGGGGAGCAGGGACTCTGTTCCTTACGGTCATTTAGGGACCTGGGTTCTGCTGCTGCTTCTCTGCTGTCACCTGTGGCATCATCCTCAACCACATAGTTATGGTGCTGTGGGGACTAGAGCCGCAGCAGGAGGGGACAAGAGCCTGGGGGGACAGAGCCAGGCCTTGAGGAGGCACAGGCTGGAAGGCGAGCCCGTGGCTTCCATTCGCACTCTGCGGGAGAGGACTTGGATGTGTGGTCACGCCCAAGTAGCTGGGCAGGTGGCCGGGCCTGGCCACAGCCTGTCACCACGGAGGAAGGGAGGATGGGTCCCGGCAGTCAGGTCACAGTCGGTGCCACGGGACCGAAAGCAGATTTCACGTGTCGTCCCAAACCTCTACATCCAGGGTAGCCTTTCCTCTCTTCTGCGGGTTTGGGGATGGAGTTCGTGTTTCTCAGGTTGTAAGTGCAAGGCGATGGAATATCACTGGTGGAAATCGTGGCCATGTACAGAGGCCAGACGTTGAAGAGCTACAATTGTGCAGCACAGTTTAGTTTTTAACTTTTACATTAAAAAGCTCCTAATAGGAGATCCAGATAGGAAATAGGCTTCTCTCAGGCATTACCATTGGCAAGAGTCATTGCCTGCTACAAATTGGTCATCAGTAAATTTTCTTTGTTGTGGTGGTTTTATGTTTATTGTATTATGTGGTGCTCTTATAATTTAACTTTATACAAATGCCCTTTTTGGGGTGTCTGTGGATATTTCACCTAAATTTTTCTCTCCTGGAAAATCATTCTATAATGGTAAGGCTAGAAGGACTTGGGAATATTCTTAAAATATAGTATGAAACCAGCAAATCAGTCCAAATGGGAAAGTTTCCCTTAGGGTGTCTCCTTTTAAATTTACAGTATGTCGCTTTTAGCTTTGGCCCTACCATAACATGGAGACTGGGAATGTTTGTGATTAAATTTGCATTTGGGGTATGTGGAAATGCCTTGCTGATAGTTATCACAGCTTACCCTGATGTTTAAAGAAGGAAGATAATTAATGGGCTTGCAGTCAAATTTATCAATAAGTAAGGAAAATCTCTAATTGGATTAACACCACCTTCTGTGGGAAGAAATAAATCAAAGTTTATGAACAAACTAAGTATTTGCTTAGTTATATACTTGTGAGTAAGGTAAAACAGAGAGTAAAATAATTAAAAGTAAACATGTATTGCTCTTTTGTATTTTAGGAATAGACCTGTTGTTCACTGGGAATTGCCAGGCTTACATACACCCAGTGCAACACTGTAGCACTAGTTAACTAATGCATTTGAAAAGAAACCAAAGCATTCACATTTAAATTTATTTTGACATCAGTTGGACCCTAAGATAGGAACAGTGGTAAGGCTGAGGATCAAGAATAAAATTCTTGTTTCATTTTTACCTCTCGGAGTTTTCCTGGTTTTGAGCAGGGAACAGGGGCTGTGTAATAACCCTCACTCTTCTCCTTTTTTATTTTTTATTTTATTTATTTTGTTGTTGTTGTTGCACTGGCACAGTATACTGTATACTCTGTCTGACACCTAGCCTTAACATCAGTATGGAATACCAGAAAATGCCGAGAGTCTCGGAAAGAAAGAGATTTTCAGATTTTCATCTTCCAGTGCAATTTCATATTTATGGAGTTTGATGAGGAATATATTGTTTAGTTTGGTGTATGCTTATGTCACATATGCATCTGTTTTGTATATTTCTAGGTAATTCACGTTGACTAACTTGGGTCAAGATAATATGCAACTTGAATTTTCTTCTATGTGAAATTCTCGTTTTCCACCCTTCCTTTAAGAAAAAAAATTGTAGTGCACCTGGGTGGCTCAGTTGGCTAAGCAGTTGCCTTCAGCTCGGGTCATGATCCCAGAGTCCCAGGATCGAGTCCCACATCGGGCTCCCAGCTCCATGGGGAGTCTGCTTCTCCCTTTGACCTTCTCCCCTCTCATGCTATGTCTCATTCTCTCTCTCAAATAAATAAAGAAAATCTTTAAAAAAAAAAAAATTGTACTTCTACCCTTCAGTCGACATATGATTTATTCCTTTACATCAGCCTTCAAGCTTTCTCAGTTTGTGAAATGTTTGCTTTTCTTGTAGCTTATGACTATATTGTCTCTTTCTCTTTGGTTAAAGAGTTCTGATTAACAAATAGTAGAATAGCTTGATTTTATTTTATTTTTTATTAAAGATTTATTTATTTGAGAGAGGGCAAGAGCTTGAATGGGGCTTGGGGGGTAGTCTTCCAACAGACTCTCCGCTGAATGCAGAGCCTTACGCGGGGCTCAATCCCACGACCGTGAGATCATGACCTGAGCGGAAATCAAGAGTTTGAGGCTCAACTCACAAGCCACACAGGCGCCTCTTAATTTTAGTTAGTAGTTAGTGTTGTTAACTGATTCAGGAAAATAAGAAGGTCCGAAGTAGAATTATTACTCAAATAGGATGTACTTTTAAATATATACATACTGTACAGTTTACAGAGTGTATTTAGTTCTGTTGCCTTATGTATGTGCATTGGAACAAATATTTTTCAATATCCCTGAGTAGGTTTATATGTGATTCTCCCTCTTTTCAGTATTTTATAATGAATGCGTACTGCTTTATAATAGTTAAAAAAAAAAAAGGGTGTAAAAGTAGTAATCATAGGTGATTTAAGCATTTCTGCAGGATGGCATTTTAAGAATCCCATGGCTTCTGGCACAGACAGGAAATACTGTATGCATGACTGCACTTCATTCACGAAGTCCCCCTTTATTTCCTTGTACTTGTCTTTATCATAAGGTACATACTGTGGAATCTGATGGAAAGTTTGGGCAGAGAAGCAGATGAGATCTTATCTTCCTGGCATCCTTTTCAGAAGTGCACTTTGAAAATATAGGATTTTGACCTTCACAGCCCCCAGTGGTTATCCCCGTCCACACAGGGGCAAGGGGTTGCGATTTGATTTAGAAATAGAGGCAAGGTACGAAAGTGAGGGTGTGCAGAGACTTGGGGACTGGGTGTGTGCAGTGGGTCTAGCAGCAGTAGAAAGTTCTGGGTGTGACTGATTAATACCAGTGCCTTTGACCTGTGGAATTAGATCTCCCCTACTCTTTCTAGCACGAGATTATCGGTTATTTAATAGTGCAGGATATTAGGAAACAAGGACTTGAGGGGCAAGAATGACCGCTGGATAGTTGTGTTGGCCACAGAACTCGGAGCCAAGTTAACTTATTATTATTATTTAAAATGTAGTAGTGAAAATGTATCATTTTGAAATACTTTAAAGTGTTACCTACCCTGCTTGACAGTTTCTTGCTGAGGTGCTCCCCACACAATGTGTTTGTCCATATGAACAGGGCAGGAAAGGGGTAGCGCAGTAGACCATTTAAATTAGTTGAGGTAGGGTTACCTTACCTGAGCTTTTTCATTCTGTTTCCTTTCAGATTACAGTGCTGGAGGCCCATGTGTAAATAAATGTCAATAATAAAACCAGTTAGCCATTCTTATTTTTAGGAGTGCTTTTTATTTTCATTTTTCTAAGTTTAAGATCACTTGAGGACTATCACTAGTAATGGCTTTCCTGCTGGAAACACGGTAGCTACAGCCAGAGGGCCAGGCAGGGGGTGGGGGTGGGAGGGTGGCAAAAGCTGCTTAGTCCTTTCGAGGCACTTCCACTTTAAAAGACAGCTGGGCTGGCATTTGGATCGCAGTTTGTTCATTCTGGTGCTGGGCCAGGGCAGGGGCGGTGAGCAGCTGCTGGTAAGTGAGGGAGGAAATGGGTGGAGGGAGAGGTGTGGAAATCATGCTGAGAGCGAGTGACACTGCCCCTGGAAGGGTTGTCCCTCCCCTGGCTCGCCTCCCCCATTGCTGAGACTCAGTGCCTCTGTCCACTCACAGTGTGAAAACCATCCCGTTGTGCTCTCTTCTGCCAAGAGAATGGGTTTTCTTAGAAAGTGAAGGCTCCTGAGGGTTCACATCATCTTGGTGTGGGAGACTGGTGCCGTCACTGATCTTCCCTAGCACCAGGAATGTTGGCGTTGTCACTTCTCCACTCTTGTTTGCTCTTAGGCTTCATCTGACCAAAATTCGGTTCCATGGAGTTTACATACGTGGTCAGAAAGTTTGGGGTGGCTTTTAAGCCTTACTGATGATCCTGTTAAAATGCCTCCCCTGCCACACACACATTCCACTTCCTAAACCCAGGCTTAGGAGCCCCACCGCACACATGAACGTGGAAAGGCTGGTGTAGAATGAGTAGTTTGGGAGCGGACCTGCCATCCTGGCTTGGGAGCTCCAGGGTGGATGTCAGGCCAGGGGGCCCAGCCACAGTGCCTGCTATTTGCGGCCCTTGCACAGAGCAGGTGAGTCGTATTTGCTGAAGAAATGGACATTCTAGACGGAGTAGCGTGTATCCTGTAGTCTCTGACCCATGGTGCCCTTTGGAGCACTTCCCTCCTCCTCGCTTCTGTCGGGTCTCTGCTTTGGACGATTTCCCCCTGCCAGAGAGGCCTTCCCCTACCCAAGCCTGTGAGCTCTTACCCCTCCCCTCTCCCCACCCTGAGGGTTTCTTCAGGGCTCTGGTCCTAGGCTCCCATGTTCCTACCTCTGGAGCGTGAGCTGCTGGAGAAGGGGGCCCGCTGCCCCCTGATCTCTGCACATGCCCTGTGCCCAGAGTGGTGCCTGCAGGAGGGCATTCTGCTTGTCAAGTACTAGCCCCCAGGCAGCTGTGACAGCGGGGGTGCCCAGCAAGCTGCTGCACACGAGTCTCCTGGTTGGCACGTGTGGACACTAAGGGCACCACCTCGTAGGCTTCAGGGAGTGAGTGCGTGGGAAGTGCCCACAGAGCTTCCGAGAGCTGTTGCTCATCAGGGTCGTAAAATCAGAAACTATAACTTCCATTTAGGATTGGTGGTAATAAGGATTTTAGAAAATCAGGTACCTCTGAAGGGTTAAAGGACAAGCTTTCCATTCAAACATGTTGCCTAACATTTAACCAACGGAAAGGTTATGTTGACAGTTGTGTAAGTTGGGTAGGTTATTTTAGAAATATAGGATGATTATCTTTTCAGTACACCAAAATGCTCTGTTACTAACATTTTATCCTTTGAGTAAATGTTTATTGAGCGAATCTGTTGCGTGCCAGGCTCTGCTCCACGCTGGAGCTGCAGGAACATGGGCGAGGTCTTCCTTCCAGGGCCTTTGGTCCAGTGGAGCCTGATAGTAAGTGAAGCTTTTGAGAATTCTGGATGATTCTCTTCTATGGATGCTTTTCCTCTTTCATGTCTCTGAGGATAGGATCTATATTTTAGAGGCCTGTTTCCTGAGGTCTTGCTGCCATATCTGTTGGGGAACCCGGTGGATGCTGATGGGGTATGTATCTTGCCTTGGGCTGGTCTGCCCTGGAGTATGAGGGGCAGGGCTGGGGTTGGGGGGGAGGGAGCAAGGGCTACCTTTACTTGGCAGACAGCTGTGGTATACTGAATGTGTTCTCTTTTCTAAAGTGTTAGCTCTTCTGTGGAGTGTGGTGCTTCTCTTTGATTGTGATGTTTAAATACTGTTTGGAACCACTTACAGTGTTAAGTGATTCATCTTTTAGCCCTCGCTTGCAAAATGGGAGAAATAATATTCATTTGTTCAGCAAATACTTATTGGGCAATTACTTATGTCGGGCTCCTAGAACAAAAGTAGGTTTTGCCCTTAAGGGGTTTAAAATTGTGAGGATTCAATGAGTGTGTGCTTGGGTGGGGGAAGGAGGGAGGAGAGGGAGAAGGGTTTGAGAAGGGCAAGAATGGTCTCATGGTAGATGCTCAAAGACTCAAAAAACCCCCAAAAACTCTTCTTTTTATCCCTTGGCTTTTTACTTTACTGTCTTAAAGATCAAAAAAAATCTTACTCATTGTGAATTGTTAATCACTTCTGCTTTGTTTCTACCTATTTCTTTGCACAAAGGATCTGAAGTTTAGAGTATCTTATATATTCCTCTAAAGGTTTGGTTTTGCTTAGAGCAGGGAGTGGATAGATGAGTGAAGGGAAGAACGAAAGAACTGATCATAAATAACAAGTCATAGAAAAAGGATTAATTAACTGTTTTCCTCTAGAATCTACTTTAACATAAATAATTTGAGGATTTTTTTCCTAATAGGTTGCCTATGGGCTTTTAAAAATTACCTATTTTTTTTTTTAAGATTTTATTTATTTATTTGACAGAGAGAGATCGCAAGTAGGCAGGGAGAGAGAGAAGAGAAAGCAGGACCCTGGGATCATGACCTGAGCTGAAGGCAGAGGCTTTAAACCACTGAGCCACCCAGGCACCCCCCAAATTAACAATTTTTTAGAACAGTTTAGGTTTAAAGCGAGATTGAGCAGACGGTACAGCGTTCCCGTGTACCCCTGCCCTCCCCCCATCACCCACGCTACCAACATCCCCACAGAGCAGTACTTTTTGTTACAGTCTACAGATCCCCAAGGACACATCGGCATCACCCAAGTCCCGAACTTACATTGGCATTCCCTCTTGGCCTTGCACAGTCTTCGGCTTGGACAGATTTCTAATATCTCGTATCCACCATTACAATGTGTTGAGTAGTTTCACTGCCCTGAAAACCCTCTGTACTCCTCCCCTCATTCATCCGCCTCTTTCCCCTAGCCCCAGGCAACCATTGATATTGTTACTGTCTCCCTGGTTTTGTCTTTTCCAGAACGTCCTGTAGCTGGAGTCCTACAGTCTGTAGCCCTTTCACACTGGCTTCTTTCACTCAGCAATACACATGTGAGGTTCCTCTGTGTCTTTGCTTGGCTTGATAGCTCCTTTATTTTTAGTGCTGAATAATTTTCTACTGTCTGGATGTACTGCACTTTACGCATTCACCTACCAGAAGGACATACTGGTTGATTCCGAGTTTGGGAATTTATGAATAAAGCTGCTCTAAACATCTGTGTGCAGGTTTTCATGTAAACAGAAGTTTTCCGTTTAGTTGGGTAAATACCAAGGAATACAGTTATTAGATCTTAATGTAGAAGTACATTTCGTTTTGTAAGAAACTGCCAACTGTCTTTAGAGGATGTGCCATTTGCCTTCCCACCATCTATGAATGAGAGAGGTCCTCTTGATCCATATCCTCGCCAACAGTTGGTTTTGTCAGTATTTTAGATTTTGGCATTTTAATAGTTGTGTAGTGGTGGCTGGTTTTAATTTGCACTTCTTTAATGTCATATCAGTGTTGAACATCTTTTCACATGTTTATTGGCCACCTGTGTATCTTCTCTGGTGAGCTCTCTCTGAAGGTCTTTTGTCCATGTTTTAAGTCAAGTTGCTTATTTTATCATTGTTGAGTAAGTTCTTAATATATTTTGGACATCTGTCATTTATCCGAGACGTCTTTTCCAAACATTTTCTCCCAGTCTGTGGATTTTCTTTTCATTCTCCTGACAGTGTCTTTTGCAGAGCAGAAGTTTTTGATTTCAATGAAATCCAACTTCAGTTATTTCTTTCATGGATTGTGCCTTTGGTGTTGTATCTAAAAAGTCCTCTCTATACCCAGGGTGGTCTAGGTGTCTCCTGTTATCTCTGAGGACTTTCATAGTTCTGTGTTTTACATTTAGATCTGTGACCCATCTTGAGTTAATTTTTGTGAAGGGTTCAAAATCAAGGGTCCAGATTGATTTTTGCTTGTTTTTGCACGTGAATGTTAGTTGTTCTGGCAGCATTTGCTGAAAAGACTGTCTTTCCTTCATTGTATTTTCTCTTTTGTTGGTTGCCTGTGTTTAGAAAATGTTTATTTCTATCACTTCTCTAGAAATCTGATACTATGGAGGTTTTTTTTTTAAGATTTTATTTATTTATTTGAGAGAGTGAGGAGAGCACATGGGGGGAGGGGCAGAGGAAGAAGCAGACTCCCTGCTAAGTAGGGAGCCCCCTTCGCAAAGCTTGATCCCAGGAACCTGAGATCATGACCTGAGCCAAAGCAGAGACTTACCCAACTGAGTCACCCAGGCACCCCAATAACTCTAGAATTTAAAGCTATAAGAGCTACCCTTACCCCCAAATACTCCCTTTCCTTCCATTTTCCCCTTTTCTTAAAGAAAGCTATAAGAGCTCAAGCTTTTGTATGATAACTATGGAGTGAGAGTCACTTCTCAGACTTCCATGGGGTGAGCTGCAGGATTAGTAAACCAGGGTATCCAAAACACGCTCCATCCTCATCCCTGCGCCAGACTCCCTCACCACCATTGGGCTGGACTTTCAGAGGCTTGGGTGGACAGGAATTGCGCTGTGCTCTTGTTTCCCCTCATCACTAACCTTGCTGCCCTCCACTGGTGGCCTTATCTTGTGATCACAACTCCAGTGGGTTGCTCTAACTCAGTAGACCTTCATCATTCGAAGCCTGATTGAATCTTTAGGGAGTATGTGGGTGTACTATCGATATTACTAGATAGACATGGTAAGTTAAAATGGTTCAAATGTATTTAGAATGAGATTCCACAACAAATCAGGAATCTTGACTAAAAAAAACCTAGAAGAAAATGAGTTTATAGGCCATATTTGGCCCACAGATTTATTTTGTCTCATATTTCTCTGTCTCTCATTCTAAAATTTGGATTAGTTGCCAACATTTAGAAATTAGGAGGCTCTACACAAAAATAGCCCTCTTCCTCACTTTTCTTTAAAAATCAGATCTGACCCCACTGGGCCTGGATTCCTGTGTCCCTCCCCCACCTGGTACACTCCCCCCATATTGCCCCCGTAAGTTTGTTTTTAGCTTTGTTTTTGTTCTGGTTTGTTCTTTGGTGATCTCTTAGGCTGGCTCCTGTTGGTTTTGCTGTGGATTGTTGCTCCAGTGTGAGAGCTGGATGTGTTCGCCTTGACTAGCATTTGTAAGGAGCGCCGGAGGGGGCCACGCCTGTGGTGGCCTGCAGTGAGGGTACCTGGGCACCTGCTGGGAGACACTTTTAGAGAGAGCCCTTCCTACCCTTTCCCCTCCCTTCCCGCAGGAGCAGGCCCGGGACTGGGCATGTCCTGCTGCCCACTCAGTGCTTTATCTTTGTGTGCAAGCTTATCTTTTCTTTGTACTTGACCTTTTAGATATTCCCTGCCTGGTAGAGTGCCTTTAATGTGAGTGTTCAGTAAGTATTTGGTGCCACATTTACGTAAGACTTTGTTCATTTGAAGATAGTTGTGCACACATTCATTCTTCCTAACGCTGCCACGTTTACCTCTTTATCTGTGCAAGCAGAAAGGGGATGTCTGGAAAGCTTAATTGACTCATGAAAGGTCAAACGTTATTAAAGGACAGCAAATGGGAGTTTAGATCATTTTCTGACTGCAGATAAGGGTGTTCTCTTTCCACGGTTGCTGTTGACCGTTCACACTGCCAACTGTCCACCCGCAGACTCTTGATTTCAGTGTGATCACTTTGCTTAGTAAGTCTTATGTACAGGGATCAAATTACTACCAAGTTTTTGCCATACTTTGCCAAGCTTTAATTCCCAGTTCTTTTGAAATGCGTCCGACTTCTCAAAAAGGTGTTTAGATTTCAGATTTCGACACTACTGGTTTGAGACACAAACATACAGCTCTCATTTTTTACTACTAGAGGCCCAGCGTAATTCCCATGAAAAAATCTGCTTTTTTGAATGGACTCTAAAATACAAAGCACCTAATCCTCGAACTTAATTGGATGAAAATCAGCAAAGCCTATACAAAACGAATTAGGAGAGAGACCTAATATGGATTGTAGTGGACCATATGTCCTGAGAGCCAGGGCCAGGCCGGTATATGCCACTGATCTTGGCCTAATTATTAACAGATTTTCTCTTTCATCTCAAAAGGCCCTGCCCCAGACAATAAATTCTCTGGAAACCCTACTTCTAGGTATATGAGAATGTTAATTTAAATATTTAAAACTTGTGAATAAGATTATTTTGAAACTATTATCAGGTATGGTCTCTTGATATTTAGCAACCCATTATTTTCTGGAAGCATTTTTTTAGCACAAAAGGATACAAAAAATCCTCTGCAAAGAATTGAAACACTGCACAAATCAGAATTAAGAGATAACTATCGATCTGGAGCAGTGACTCTTGATGTGGCTGAAATACATATTTAATGATGGACAGTTACTGGGAAGAACCATGACTACATGTACGAGAACGTTGGCCTTCATTGCAGAGGACACCAAGGACATATGCTAATGCAGATCGTAGACTGTGCTTGTTAACTGAGGATTAGATGTGGATAGTTGATGGTTATTCCCAGCTGGGCTGGAAGTTCCTGGGAATAGCATGACCTTGATATTTATTAGCTGCTCTCAGATTTACCATAGAATGAGTCGCAGTCCTAAAGCATGTCACAGTGCAGGAGATGGCTTTTCTGGAGTCCAGGATTATGGGGGTACTTTTTAGAACAAAGAACAAAGGGCTGTTCTATGGACACTGGAAATTAAATGAAACCACAGGGGTACTGTATGCATCTTAAAAGGGCTTCCTTGGTGTTTTTTAGCCAAGGACTGACCTTGTGATTATAAAATAACCTGTATGCATGCCAATTTTGTGTTTTCTTCTGCAGTACTTTTTAACTTCCCATTTTATAATATTCTTTGAAAGAATGTACCAAACTATAGATTATTGAAATACTTTAAGAAGTCCTTTTAAAATTTAAATTTATTGACATTTGAAATATTCTTTATAACAAAAAAACCTCCTTATTTGCTACTCATGAAATTACTAAAATGAACCATTATGAATCTCCTATCCTTAACTATTTTCATTTATAGCAGAATTGGAGGTTTGTTTTTATAAGATGAAAAAAGTTAACTGGATGCAATGTGGTGTTCTCTTCTAATGCTCCAAACACAGTTTAACTTAGGGTAGGAACCTGTAACATTCGAATACTCTACATCAGAGCGAGTGGGTAGAAGAACATCAGGGCATGATTTTAGAATTGTATGTGACTGTTTTATAAAACTAGCATATAAATTTTTTTTAAAACATAAGTTTTATAAAACTAGTATCTAAGATTACATAAGATCTTAGAATTCTTCATGTTGAAGGAACCTCTTGTACGATACAGTCATTTTATAAATGGGAAAACTTGAGATCCAACAAATTCAAGAGACCTCCTCCAAGACCTTACAATTTACTGGTAGCATAAAGGCAATAAATGTCTCCGAATAGTCTTATTTCTTAGTGTTTATTTTACATTGTTACATTCTGTACTTTCTCCCAGGGAAATAGCAGCTTTAACTTGATAAACACTTACTTTAGACATGCAGTTATACCTCTTAAGGGTGTAGGGGACTTCATTCCTGTTGAATCTGGGAAATTGCCCGGAGTCCAGAAATTAAATCTTATCTTCGTCTTACTTGTTTAATGGGGAACATTGTAGTGAATAGAAAATTTGCTATCATGTGGAAAAAAGAGGTATAATGGACAAAAGATGGAGATGTTCAGCATAATGATCCAGCTGTTTCTCATTCAAGGGCCCAAGAGCAGAGTGGTCCAATTTCTTCTCATCTTCAGTGTATGTATCTTCTTAAATGCAAGAGGCATCTTTAAAGGGAAAAAAAGAAAAGGTAGGCAAAGTCCAAATAATAGCAAGGAAGCTAGGAACCAGTCAAGATAAAAACAAGGATGATTTGAGGAGAACTTTGCAAAGGATTTGAAAAACAAAAGCAAATGCCTACAGTGCTACAAAGGCAGAAATGAGATTTCAGAAGCACTAAGATCACTTGATGTGAACAGGTGGAAAAGGTGATTTGGGGTAAAAGTGGAGGAGGAATAGCTGGTGGTTGGGGAAGGTGTTGTGA
>ML108171.1:30463-71459 GCA_003697995.1 Taxidea taxus jeffersonii | reverse complement strand
ATCTGAACAGGATACAGTTTATATGGTATTTTACAAAAAAAATAATGTAAGGCATTTGTGTTCCTATTATTAAGTAGGATAATGAGAATTAATAAGAACCAGCTTGAGACTAAGTAACTTCTCCTGTGGAAAATTCTGACATATTTGGGCAGCTCACAATGATGGGGGTGGGGTGGGATGGGGGTTTTGCATGAGGGGCCGAGGAGCTTTGTGGAGAAGTCATTCTGCTAGAAGCAGAAACAGAATGGTGGAGGAAACTGGTGGGAATCCTGGTCTTTGTAACAAAGCCCTAGGCAGTGGAGGGGAGGGCTCACTTGGAAACAAATATGGCACCCATATCTGGGCTTTGATTTCTGGCTTGACATTATTGTCTCATATCCAAGGAATCTTGAGAGAGGGTGTGAGGGAGAAATGCTGTAAGCTATGAGTTGGGAGAATTGTTTTCACTAACACTCTGAGATAACACCTAGGGAGTGCTGCTTTGTTGCTCAACTACCAGAGAAATGCAAAAGGAGAGAGAAATCTTTTGACCTCCACATCCATGCAAAATGGCCCTGAAAGGGTAGTTAAGAACAAGAATCCAGAGTTCAGGACGCCTGGGTGGCTCAGTTGGTTAAGCGGCTGCCTTCAGCTCAGGTCATGATCCCAGTGTCCTGGGTTCGAGTCCCACATCGGGCTCCTTGCTCGGCAGGGAGCCTGCTTCTCCCTCTGCCTCTGCCTGCCTCTCTGTCTGCCTGTGCTCGCTCTCTCTCTCTCTCTCTCTAATAAATAAATAAAATCTTAAAAAAAAAAAAAAGAATCCAGAGTTCAATAGATGTGGCTTCAAATCCATGTGCTGCTACTGGTTAGTGCATGATCCTGGGTAATTTACTTCACCTCTTATAGCCTAGCTTCCTCTCCAATAAAATGTGGATAATCAGAGTTTCTGGTCATCATATTGTAAGGGTTAGTACATGACTGCAGTGCCAGGAACATGATGAGCGAGCGATTGTGTTAGCTCCTTGGAGAGACTCTGGCACCTCAAAGCGTGTAGGACTTTCATGGGGATGCCTCTTGTGGAAGTTAGTGCCTAGGGTGACAAGGGAGAGTGATAGAGGAGAGGTGCCTGGTGGTGGCAAACGTCTTGGGGAAGTGACTTGAGTCACTGTGACCAGGCAAAGGGCATTGTCATGGCATCCTCATTCTCACGGAACCTCAGTAGCAGTAGCCATGCTGTGTGATGTGGCAGACCTTGAGGCCTTCCCACCCACAACCTTACTCCTTCTTCCTTGTTGATAAGACTACCTGTCAGGGTTAAGTGCGTATGCAGGATGTTTGGGGGCATAGCTGGCACTTACTAAGTGTTCAATAAAAGTTACCCAAGATTTTTATTTATTTGAAAGAGAGGGAGAGGAATAGAGAGCGAGGGAGCGAGAGCACAAACGAGCTGGGGAAGCGGCAGGCAGAGGGAGAAGCTGAGCAGAGAGCCCAGTGCCGGGCTCAATCCCAGAACCTGGGATCATGACCTGAGCTGAAGACAGATGCTGAGCCGCTGACTGAGCCACTCAGGCATTCCTAGTTACCCATTTTTATTGACATCCATCCCCATTTTTTGGAGTGACCGTTGTAAGTCATTCCAGAGAATCCATACTTCTGGTTACTGTGATTGACCAAAAAATGAACATGTAATTCAATTAGAGGATTTTTCTTGGAACCCTGTTGTCAAACACCTTGTGACCTCAAGCGGAGAGTTGCCTGAGAATGAAGGTAGAGCTGAAAAACAAAGGGAGGAGCTGTCTTGGTCACATTATTTGAGAGCTGGTTACAGCCTTACCTGAAACCCAGATCTTTTTAGCCCTATAAGGCAATCAATTTTGGTTTTTACAAACTAGTTTGAACACGGTTTAGTATTACTTGTAGTAAAGAATCTTCACTGATGAACACTATCTACTGAAGATTAAAGAGACAAATATAACGTAGATTCTGATCTCAAAGAATTTAGTCTAATATTGTAACTAATATTACACTTTACTGACTGCTGTAGATTAAAACTTTAGTGAATTAATAAGCTTGTACATGCAGCCAGTTTGACTTTGAGTTATATGATGTTGAAAGAGCATGATATAAGGAATTAACAAAGTCTCACTTTACATCTGGTTTGCTGAATATTTCCAGGCATAGGCAGCGTCAGGCTTCCTGGCCCCCTTGTGCTTGAGTGGAGCCCTGGGGTTAGCACCAGCCAATGAGTTGTGAGTAGAAGCGGTTGCAGGCCCTTGGAGCTGAAGCATTAAATTATAGGTTTGAGACCACTTAGAGCTCTTTCCACAGGGACTGAAAAAGGTCCGGATGCAGACTATTCCATCAGCCTGGGTCCCTGGAACAGTATGGTGCACACAGAGCCACAATCCCACAAGAGTCATGTGGCAAGAACAGAAATAATGGTCTGTGGATCTGAACCGCTGAAATTTTGGGGTCATTTGTCACTGCCACACAGCCAGCCTCTGAAGTGATAAGACAGTCTTCAGGAAGTCTTCATCCCTTCAAATGTGCCTGCCCTGTGCCTTTCTTTTCAAGGCATACCCAACAAGTAATGAAATGATGTATCTTTATATTATGCTTTCTCTTTTTCAAATTGTACATATCCTCTTTGTGATCTTCTTTGACCTACAAATTGTGAGGAAGGGTCAAAAAAAGTTCTTACCACTTTTTATACATGCAAAAAAAAAGAGGAATTTCCTTGTTTCCAATAACTGATGAGACCTTCTTGAGCTCTGGCCAGTAGAAGAGTAGAAGGTTGGGAGAGAGAAGAGGGGGTAGGATAGAAAGAATTTTATTTGCAAGTAAATTCCAAGTGTTCCTGGTTAAAACATTCTCTCTTACTCTCCAGTAGTTCATTTTGGGAAATGCTCAGTCACTCAGCATTCACTACCACCCCTCACCCCCTTTCTCCCAAAGATGGAGTCTGGTGGGGAGAGGGACTTACGTGCCTTTGGGGCTCTGGGAAAGGAGGTCTTGGATCTGTGGATGGAAGGTGACTTGGGTGTTCTCTGGGTAGTTTGGAATGGTTTCCAAGTCACTTGCACTGGTGGTCCTGAGGTGCAACTTGTGAATGTGGGATTGTTTTCTTTCTCTTTCTTTCACATAGGCATGCTGCATGCCCTCTTTCCTGCCTCTGGTGGGGCTACCCACTCTTATGCTCCATGTGGCTCTGTCACTTAAATCTTGACCTTGAAGTTCAGCTGGGGCCCTGTGGTTAGCTCCCGACCTCCTTGCACGGATTGCAGGGACTTCTGGATCCATTCCCCACTGGGGGTAGGGCAGGACCAAGGAGGTGCAGGAGTGCCCACGTTGGCTATTCTCTGTCTAACTATGCAAAATCACCAGTCTAATCTGTGTGGCTGTCCCTTGTTGGTGCATGGCCGAGACACCAGGAATGTCTTCAAACTATCTCCCCTTCAATTTTGAAATTCTGGACGTGGAAGCCAGTGGTGCACACATTTCTAATTGCTTGCTCCCTTACCTCATTTTCCTTTGTCTCCTGGGTCAGAAAGAGAGCCATTTCCTCTCTGTCAGTTGGAACTCCCCCTTTTTCATATCTTAAGTACTCTCCTTACCTTCCTTCGAAAAACTCAGTGTTCACATTATCAGTTCTGGTTCTTGATATGTGAATAGACACTTAGGGAATAGATACTATATATCTTGATAAAGGATGATTTTCAAACTACTATCTTGAAAGTTCTGTTTTCATATTCAAACACTGAATACCTAATGTACATTCTTTATCTTTGCATTACTGTTGTAAGAGTCCTCATCCTACTTGTCCCTCTACTTATTGGCCAAGACAAAAGGATGCCTTTGGCTGGTGAAAAAGAAGGCCATGCACAAAGAAGGAAAAGCAAAGACGAAGGCATGCTGATATTAAAACTACCCCTGCCAGGGACGCCTGGGTGGCTCAGTTGGTTAAGCAGCTGCCTTCGGCTCAGGTCATGATCCCAGCGTCCTGGGATTGAGTCCCACATTGGGCTCCTTGCTCGGCAGGGAGCCCTCTGCCTCTGCCTCTGCCTGCCTCTCTGTCTGCCTGTGCTCGCTCCCTCTCTCTCTCTAACAAATAAATAAATAAAATCTTAAAAAAAAAAAAAACCTACCTCTGCCATTATTGTAATGTTTTTAAGGAAAGGGTCATATTCCACTTCTCTCTATACTTCCTCCTGGTGTCTAGCATGTAGTGGGTGCACAGGTGAGCCGACCAACGTGTCCCAGTTAGTTGGGGCTTTTAGTTTTCACACTGAAAGTCCCAGAGCCAAGGAACCTCTTGTCTTTGGCAAACCAGAACAGTGGGTCACCCCTCTTTGTACATTCCATTATTTATTGCTGAAGGGAACATGGTGATTTCCTTGGTATGAAATGGTACTCCTCATCGTAATCATTAATCTCAGGAGTAAGTGATACCATATTTGAATTTTCAAACATGTTTCAACTGTAACTTCTGAATTCCATAACAGTGGTTTTGCTCAGACAACACATAATTGACTCATACGGTCTCACTTCAACCAACACATGATTATCCCTCACAAAAGAAGAATAAACAGAGCCCAGATTCATGAATTTGCTAATTGTTTATTCTGGCCCTTCGGTCTTTGGTCGTAACAACTGCTGGATTTCAAAGGACTGGGAAAATGGTTGGCTGCAGTATAAAAGTAAAAGAAAGAAGCATCCACTCTTTTAATAAAAATCTATTATCTTGTATTGATGGTTTCAAACTGCAAGTCATTGCATCCTGTGAGAAATACAAGGGCAAAGGAATGAGGGAATTTCATGGATAATTTGTAAAAGTTGGACATCCTTGCCATGGCGCTCGACTCTCACGAAAGCAGGGGCCTGGGACTCAGGTGATGGGAGATCTCCTCCAGGTTGTGCCACTAGTTGTGAGGCTATGACTCAAGTCTCTTGTGCG
Source organism: Taxidea taxus jeffersonii (assembly GCA_003697995.1). Taxonomy (NCBI): domain Eukaryota; kingdom Metazoa; phylum Chordata; class Mammalia; order Carnivora; family Mustelidae; genus Taxidea; species Taxidea taxus. The sequence continues at coordinate 66,526 of ML108171.1, read as the reverse complement.
ATAAAGAGTAAAGGAATAGAAAATTCGTCACTAGGGCTAATGTGTGGGGATTTATCATGGTCCAAGATTATGACTTCTTATCATGGCCATTGAGGCCTTTATGAAGTTGCTCCACTGGGTCACTCCTCCAGACTTTCTCCAAGGCCAGGCACACTTGCTCTTCCTCAGCCCTGCTCTATGGCCTGCCTCTGGGGCGATACCTGGCCAGTGGCCATGTCTGTCTTATACTCTTTGCTGGCTTTGGGCACATGTTCCACCCATCTGCGGTCACCTGGCTCCTCTCCATGTTGTCATCCTTCACTTTCCTGGAGGACCTATGACATTTTCTTGTTGTTATCTTCTGTGACTGTAACTAGTTAGCTTGGTAATAAATATTCCATTGCCTTGTTTCTCCTTTTGGTGTCCCTTCCAACTTAGGGACCTCACAGGAATGAGTGGGAGGCAGGATTGGAGCCTTACTGGATACTGGCCCAAGGATCCCAGCCTTAAGCCCAATGTCCCTGACCCATAGCAATTCTCTCTTTTTTAAAATTAATTTTTTATTATGTATGTAAATGTCCATGTAAGCCATTTTAAGTGTGCAACTCAATGGCATTAATTAAATTGCATTCACAATGTTATTCAATCATCACCATTAATCCAAAACTTTCTTATTCCCCCAAACACTCTACCACCATTAAACCCCCATGAAACAGTAGCTAAAAAAAAAAAAAAGAAGACATTACTTCATTGTATTCTACATTGCGTGAAATCCACTGGGCTGATTAATTTTATGTATCCACCTGCCTGAATCATGTGGTGCTCAGGTTATTTGATGAAATGTGATTTCTGGGTGTGTGTCTGTCGGGGAGTTTCTGGATGAAATTAGCATCTGAATCTGTGGCTCCAGTAATGCAAACTGGCCTCCTCAGTGTGGGTGGGTATCATCCAATCTGTTGAGGGCCTGAATAGAAGACAAATGCAGAGGGAGAAGGAATTCAATCTTTCCTGCCCTGCTGCTTGAACTGGGACACCCATCCCCTCCTGCCATTGGTGTTCCTGGTTCTCTCTTCAGGCTTGGACTGAATGAACCACTGGCTTTTCTGGGCTCTCTGCAGGTGGCAGATGGGGGAGACTTCTCAGCTTTCATAACTGCATGAGCCCATTCCTTATAATCAATCGCTTTCTACGTGTACATCCTACTGGTGCTGTTTCTCTGGAAAATGCTGACTAATGCAACAGCTCTAGGCCCTGAGAGTCTGGGGAAGAAAGGGGTCAGATGAGGCCTATCTGGTCACGTTTTACCTTCTCCATCGTATTTTCAGGTTCTTCATGGCAGAAACCTCTCTCTAGTTTTAGTTAACAAGAATTAAGTAAATTGAACAAGCCAAATTCCCCCCACATTTGGCTTTTATTAGAATAAGGCAAACGCCAAGAAAATAAGTTGATATGTAATTGTCTGCACTCATGTGGCTCTTCTCACTTTACCCAAGTTTCTTCCTCACAGGAGTAATTTTAAGTGAATTCAGCACACAGTGCAAACTAGGTGTTTAATTCACGTATTGACACGGACAGTCCTCACAACAATATCGTCAGATAAACAAGTCGGTGTGAATATTCCGGAAGAGGGACACCTTAGACCCAGATCAGCCCACAAGGAAGGTGGGAGCTGGCTGAGTCAGGAGGACCTGTCTGTTGTCAGCACGGAACCCTGTTTGGGGCCCAGCACCAGCCCCAGCTTCCGTTCTCCTATGACCTGGAGCAGGAGTAATAGATGATCTCAACCCCTTGCGGGGTTGTCGTGAATTCGACTATGATAACACAGGTAAAAATCACTTCATAAACGTTGGTTGGGAAGCACTTTCCCAAATAACACCTACATTTTCCCACTGCTGTCTGTGTCATAAAGGGATGGTACAAGGTGCACAGGACAGCTCCACTGACTAGCCTCTGACCCCCTTCTTTTATGGAAGTTGATCAAGTTTCCAAGTTTCGTAAAACCCTGTGCACTATCTGTCGTTTTTATTTCCCTTGCTAATCTGCTGAAATATTTCCCTTAACTCAAAAAGCAATGCATAAACAATGAATCTTGGAACACTGAAAAAATAAAATAAAGTTTAAAAAAAAAGCAATACAGTTGTGTCATTGGTACCCATTTTTATAAAAGTTTGGTGACAAGGGGTGCCTGGGTGGCTCAGTGGGTTAGGGCCTCTGCCTTCAGCTTGGGTCCTGAGATCAAGCCCCGCATCAGGCTCTCTGCTCAGCAGGGAGCCTGCTTCCTCCTCTCTCTCTGCCTGCCTCTCTGCCTACTTGTGATCTCTGTCTGTCAAATAAATAAATAAATTCTTTAAAAAAAAATTGGTGACAAATTGTAAACATCTTGTCTTCATGTATATACACCATGTGTTTTAAGACTTGGGTTTTGCATGAACTGTTGATATCTGCTTCGACAGTTCAGTTCCAGAAAAAAAAAATCACTTCATAAACTTTGAAGCTATTCAAGTTTGTTGTTGTTAGCAGACTGTAAAATTTTTAGTTTTTCCTCCATGTACATGAATTCAGGATTCAGTGATTTCTGAACGGATACCTGCACATGTATCCATAAGCCATTATGACCCATAAACTCTTTTCAGCTGCATCCTTTGCTAACTTCAGATCAACTTTCCTGGCAATAAGTAGTCCTACTACTATTAAATTTAAATATTGAAGAAGTATTTAACTCTTTATTCCTTTCTATTCTTTCATAAAGCAATGAGAAGGGGAGCCTGGGTGGTTCAGTCAGTTGAGCATCTGACTCCTGGTTTCGGCTCAGATCATGATCTCAGGGCCATGAGATTGAGCCCAGCATTGGGCTCTGCACTAGGCAAAAAGCCTGCTTAAGATTCTCTCTCTCCCTCTTCCTCTGCCCTTCCTCCCCCTACATGCTCTCTCTCTCTAAAATAAAAAATAAATAAATATTAGGGGAAAAAAAAGCAAAATGCAGGTGTTTCTTATTATCTTGTAATAAACTTGAAATTTTGGTACTTGTCTTCCTATGTATCTTATTCAAATTAGGAGGATAGTTGAAGGGAAAAGAGTAAGTTTTAGGATCAGACAGACCTGAAAGATTTCCAGCTCCATTATTGCTCTAGAAATGATCTGTTAGCACCCCACCCTGCCCAGCAACAGCCCCACCCCTCTCTTTGTCCTTTCCTGTATTGAGGGGTTAGAAGACTGAGAACTGTACTTCTGTCATTTGACCACCAGCAGGGTTTCTGCTTGGTTTGCGTTCTTCCAGTGAAATGTATGTGCATGAGACACAGAAGGAAGGGACATGGAAGCCATTTTCATTTAGCTAGTAGCAGTTTTTGCAAGTGTGAAATTCTTTACAGTGGTTTCTCATGTTCCCCAGCAATTGTTCCCATGTTGGGGCTTTGGAAAAAGAATGACCTTGACAGTGTCTTCCTGCGTTGTCCTCATCTTTGGACAGAAATCTTTATTCCCCAGCTGCAATGGCAGCCTGAAAGCTAGTGACGGGTACGTCCCTCCATTAGTCCCCCAACTTTCACTACTTGGGTCCTTCCTACAGTTTTGTATTAGGATTCACACTCTTAATCCTTTTCAGTTTAAAACGCTTAGACCATTTTCAGTTTGTCTGACCAACCCCTAACTGATATCACTACTGACCTACTTTGAGACCTTGGGCAAGATATTATACCACTTTGAACCTCAGTTCCCTTATCTGTGAAAAGGGCATAACCACTCATGGCACTCCTGTAAGGATAAACAAGTCATGCATGTAAAAAGTTCCCAATGCAAAGTAGGGGCTCGGTAATGTTGCCATCCAGTTTCCCCCAACCCTCGTGATTTTAGAGACTTCTTTTCTTTGTTCTTTTAGTTCCAGGATCTTTCCACCTTTTCTCTTTAATTGATTAAAAATCTAGGTGCTTTGGTGCTTAGCTCCTGCTCTCTGTCATTTTTTGTTTGGATTTGGTGCTGTTACCCAGTCCCAGTGCTTTCCTTTTTAGCCCAGATTCATCGCCTACCCAATTTCTGCCAGAATTTTTAAGATTGCTAGCTGGTGAAGATGTCCAGAGAGGGTCCATCAGCACTTTCCTCATGCACATCCCTCAAAGTAATTTTTAACTCCATGTGATTCATTCATCTTGTTCCTAAATGTAGCAAGTGAGCTCCTGGCCAAAGAAAAAGTCTTCCAAGAAGAACGTGGTCTTTTTATAATTCCTCATCTACTTATAGGAACCCACCTGCTGTGATGCTTGCCTTTGAATTTGAAAAGGCTGAGGAACCAGCCCTCTTGGCCTGAGGGGTGGAGTGGATGGCTCAGGTGGGAGGACCTAGTGGTCCCAGATCTGCTTCAATGGTCTGAGACGTTTTGCCTGGGAACCCCTTCTCCTGGGTCATATTTTCCTCCCTCTTAAAATTGGTAGATCAAACCACAAAGTTTGACATTCCCAGCTCTGACATTCACTGAATAATCAGTGGCCTTGCCTCTCCTGGATTCCCTTCTGTGTCTCATATCATGATATCTGTTGTTTCTCCCAGATAGACATTGCTCTTCCTGTCTTTCCTCCTGTTCTCATAGGAATCCCTCTAATGCAGATGGGATGGCTCTTGCAAAGATTGTTCCCTCAATACCCAAGCCTGGATGAACAGACCCATTCTGTGGCATCTTCCTGTGTTAGCATGGAAGATTTCAATTGAATTCATTTCTATAATCATTTACTGAGTACTGATTATGTGCCATATGCAAGGCTCTGTGATGAGGCTGTGAAGAGTGTTCATTAGTAAGTAGAGACAGACAGGCAGTGCTATCCACACCGTCTGATGACCGGCAGTCACAGGGCCTTGACTTGCCAACACAAAGGTCCATCTAATCAGGACTCCTAACCAGTGCATGTGGATTGGCTACCAGCTCTTTCAAGGGATGAGGAAAGTGTCATGTGGTAAATGCTCTTAGTGAGGGAAGTGCAGGTGTCCCACTCATGTTCTGGGAGGAGCCACCATGGAGAGTGTCTGGGGGAAAAGAGCATGTGAGTTGAGGCTTGAAAGATGAGGGAGGTTTGGATAGTGGGAGTCCATGGAGGAAAGGTCATGAGCAAAGGCAAGAAAGGAAGAGACAGTGTGGGGTGCGAAGGCACTGATGGTGCACAGAATTTAAGGACAGAGGCTGTGTGAGTTGAATCTGCTGAGAAGAGACAGGGCCCAGTTGGCCAGGTCCTCAAAATAGAGGGGTATGAAATTAAGTCAGTATAGCAAAGGATGAAGAGATCTCAAGAGCAACATTGCCTCTATTGTGTGGCTAGTTCTGCGATTGACCAGTCATGTGAACTTAGGCAGTGAAAATTAAATTAGTAGACTTGAAGAAGACTTGGAAAAATGCCTGGAATATAATAAGTTCCCCATACATCCTGGTCTTACATTTCACTGATTCCAAGATGCATATTTTTCTTCTTCTCTAGCAAAACCTCTCTAAACATTGGATGTAACTTCTGGTGAATGGTTTTATAATCACTATCAACCAGGCAGCAGACTTCAAGGGGTTAACTTCGTTTCTGTGTATGTGAACTTGGACATAGGCGTCCATGGTGTTCTAACTTCAGCTGCACCATGTGCATTGTTGATATGGTGGGTGTTGAATATAGTTACCATGTAAAATATATCTGAAAGAATACACTATGATCTGGTATTGGATTGAAAAGTCATTGTATCTGCAGGAAGGGATGGAAACAGAGTGGCAGGAGCTAGGTTTTAAATTAGTGAAGCAAATATTCTTTGGTGGAATAACAATTTGATATTTAATTGCAAAGCAAGAACCAGGTGACTTTTATAGGGCCTAAGGAGACAATTATTACTGTTATGTTTTGTTACCACAAGGTATGTAAAAGAATAGCCCTTCAAACACCTAGCATGGCAACTAATGGCAACAGAAATTTCCAAATTCCTCAAAACAGAGGAAAAACATTTCAAAGCAATGGGATGCAGGTGTGATTATCTCATCCCATAGGACTCTGTGTCATAGTTTATGGGGCAGATAGTTTCTCTTCTTAGGGGTAAACAAGGAATGGCACAACTAGCTGATACCAGATTGTATTAGATGAAACACAGTGTTCTTTGTTGTTATTATTAGGGTTATTTTCTGTAGTTGGTGAGAAGCCATTCAGGATAGGGATGATGTCAGATCCGTGTCTTAAGAAAAGGACTTACACATCAGTTCCCTGTCTGTGATATGAAGGGACTGGATTAGGTTCTCTGAGGCACCATTCTCCTCTAAGAATCCCAGTGTCTGTTAAATCCCGATGCCAGGGGTTAGGGTTGGAGCCTTCACCTTCCTGCTCCCACATAGCACTCATGAGGCTCCTGTGTTGGACAGGATCGTGTGACTCCCTTTTTGGATGTGGTTGTCGGACACCTATTACTGTTAATGGGAAGGCACTGGTTCGCTTATCCACTGGAGTACACCGCCTTAGAGCAGAGAATTAGCAGATGGAGCGGTAGGCATTGATTTTCAGCTCCTTGAAAGCCAGTACGAACAGATATGGTCCCTCGGTGAAAGATGCTGGACATTTGCCTCAGTTGAAAGGGCCATTAGCAGATTAGTATCCTCCAATTAAAGCAGGGATTTGAGAGTAAATGGCTTTCTTTAGGGAGGGGCCAAAAGAGGTTATGTTAACTCCATCGATCCTAGGATTCTGAGTGAGCTAAGGTCCATCTGGAGAGGAAGCTTCTTTATACCCAAGAGGTCAAGACATGGATTCCAGTTAGCATGGATCCTGCCGCTTGCTACCTGACTGATCTTGGCTCAGTCTCCCAGCCCCTCTGAGAACCAGTTTCCTCATTTATTCAATGACACCTGATGTACAAGGCCTGCTGTACAGCAAGTGTAGTTTACTCAGCAGATGGGCTGAGACATACCGGATAATCTATACATAATTCATTCCCTTCTGATTCTTCATTTTCTGTCAAGTTTCATTTTCCTTTCCATTCTTTTGCCTGGAATTAGAATGAATGTAAAAGCAAAAGGGTCCAGAACGTGACTTGTGCACATCAATAATAAAAAACCCAAACATTGCAATTAAATATGGGTGAGAGTCTCAGACAGCTGAATGGACAATAAGTGTATGAAGCGACACTCCATGTCAGTAATGATGGGAGGCTTCTGTGTTCCAGCAGAAGGGCTAAAATTAGAAAGAGTGTCAATATCAAGTGTTGGAGAGGAAGTGGAGTCAATAGAATCTCTGACTTTGCTGGTGGGAGTTAAAGATGGTACAAATACTCCAAAAATTTTTTGGCAGTTTCTCATAGAGTTAAACATATATTTGCCATATGATAGCAAATCCAATTCAGAAATTATGATCATATCTTCTCCTTTTATTGCACAATTGAAGATTCATAGAGTGATGAACTGAAATGTAGTTTATGGTTATTAAAATTGATCATTACATGTTTCTGTTTTAAGAATCGTGTGTCCTGTGGGATAAATTCCCAAAAGTAAGGTTGTATAAAAAGGCCCCCAAAATCTGTGTCCTGCCTATATCCCTATCCCTATTTCCCTGGTCCTCTGTGTCCCATTCTTGAACTATATGGAAATACAGATCTCTTTCCCCCAAAGTTCTTCTTACTTAAGAGTATCTTTGCACAATGTGTCATCTGTCTGCAGTGCGCTGCTCGACTCCGCCATCTTGGCCCCAGGCTGGTGAATTCATCATTCTTCAAGACCCATATTGAAAATCAGTGGAGCTTCCCTGGATTCTCTCAGGCAGAGGTAGTTCATTCTCTCCTCTGGGCTGTCATGAACCTCTGTCATAGCACCACAGAGGTTCGCACCACACCACTTGTTTAAATTTCTCTGCCAGTTGACAGGGACCCTCCAAGTTGGAGGTGGCATCACTGGCATCTGTACAATGTCTACCTCATCATCTAAATCCTATCATGGCAGTCCTCTGCATTAGATTTTTCTGTGTCTTTCACAAGAAAAGCCAACTCCATCCCATGGTATATGTAACCCTCTGTCTGACCTCATCTCATCCTACCCTCCTTTGCTCAGCGGGCCCCCTGAGCCTTCTTCCAGCTCCTTGTATACCAGACTCTTCCTGCTGCACATGCTTCTTACATCTGGTCTACTGTGTGGAGTTGGTAGGATGCTTATCTCAGCTTCTGGCAAACTCTCAGCAAATAAGCATTTTAAGTTTTGGGTCTCAGTCTATGTGTGTTCCCCTTAGAGTGGCTTTCCTTGGTCACACAATCTGAGGAGCCCCACGACTCTTGCATAGCATCCCATGTTTTCATTTTGTAGCCCTCTGCTACAGTTCTTTTATATGCTTTACTAGTTTACTATCTCTTCCAACTTGAAGACTGTAAGTTCCATGAAGGTAGTGCGTGTCTCTGCTTTAGTCCCTGCCACAGACCAAAGAGAATACAGCAAGTGCCTGGTGTAAGTCAAGGAATCCCAAATACAGACTGACCACATGCAGTGCCCATTAGGTGAATTAGTGAACGATTAAATCGATCATTTCAACTTAAGAATGATAGTTTGAGGGTATTATTTCAGCTATTGATATTACAGGATCAGAATACTTTGTGCCCCAAGTATGATAACTTTATTATATTTTTACATCATAAAAACAATCCATGCTGTTTTGAAAGGTCAAGCAAAACAAGAAAGACATTTAAAAAGTTAATAATTTCCCCCTTTCCTTCCTGCAGTCCCTTTCCTTCAGACTAACCATCGGTCAAAGTTTGTGTGGGTGTGTGGAGGGGCATTCTTGCAGATTTTTACATGCACACATGTGTTTCTTCTTTCATGCGTGTGTGCATGTGTAAATTTATATATTCTTATATATGCAGTTTTTCTTTTTTAAATGAAATACTGGATGATATTTTACACATTACTCTGTAACTTGCTTTTCCCACTTGATAATTTTTATCCACTTAATAACATACCACGGACAATTCCTCCAGTCCTACACATGCACTTGTCTTTATTTTTAAGAGCTATATAATAGGGGCACCTGGGTGGCTCAATCAATTAAACGTCGCCTTCGGCTCAGGCCATGATCCTGGGGTCCTGGGATCAAGCCCGGAGTCGGGCTCTCTGCTCAGTGGGGAGCCTGCTTTTCCCTCTCCCTCTGCCTGCCTCTCTGCTTACTTGTGCTCTCCATCTCCTTCTGTCAAATAAATAAATAAATAATATATATATATATATATATATATATGCACTATATATATATATATGCACTATATATGTATATATGCACATATGTGTATATATATGTATATATATATATATGTAGCTACATAATATTTCATGGCATGGATCTTCAACCAATTCCCTATAAATGAATATTTAAGTGCTTTGCCATTACAAACAACCATCCAATAAATATCCCTATGTAAATTTGTCCTCACACTCCAGATTCTCTTAAGATAATGCAAATGCTAGAAAGAAAGCACCTGTGTTCTTTTATTTTTTAAAAGGTTTATTTATTGTCTCAGAGAGAGGAGGGAGGGGAAAAGGGAGAGGGAGAGCACAAGTAGGCAGAACTCCCCACTGAGCGTAGAGCCTGACACAGGGCTGGATCCCACGACTGGAGATCACGAGCTGAAACCAAGAGCTGGAGGCTTAGCCAGCTGCACCACCCAGGTGTCTCAGGATGTGTATTTTTTTTTTAAAGATTTAATTTATTTATTTGACAGAGAGAGAGCACAAGTAGGCAGAGAGGCAGGCAGAGAGAGAGAGAGGGGAAAGCAGGCTCCCTGCTGAGCAGAGACCCTGATGCCGGGCTCAATCCCAGGATCCTGAGATCATGACCTGAGCCAAAGGCAGAAGCTTAACCCACTGAGCCACCCAGGTGCCCCAGCATGTGTATTCTTAAATAAATGCTACCAGACTGTTTTCTAGAAAGGAAATGTATACTTCTACAGCAACATAGAAGTAGGTTCATTTTCCTCTATACTAAACAAGATCGGATATTCTCATTTTTAAAAATGGCTTCCAATCTTCTGTTACTTGTTGATGAGGCTTGAAGGGACATCATCATTCTTCTGGAGTCCTGAGGCCTGGAAACTGGAAGATGAATTCCCTTGCCCGTCTGACTTAATGGATGGAAAACAAGACCAGAGAGAGTGGAGATGCCGGTTCCCTCTGTAGTATTGATTTCTCACTGAGTATTGACTCAGTACAATTTTCTGAGCATTACGTAGACTTTTGCCCTAAACAAGGGCAGTCCAGTCATGGGAGCATATGGACATTTGACAGGAAATGCTTACACGTGGATGTCCAGCTTAGCGTGATGCTGTGTCAAGGGAGATGTGGTATCAAATTTTCACTGACTTCTTCACTTAATAGCATTAAGCGGGGGGGGGGGGGGGGGGGGGGGGGGGGGGGGGGCTTGTGAGTTGCATCTGAACTGGAGAAGAACAGATGTTAGAGGAGGAGTGGAGTTCTAAAAATCAAAATTGATGGAGCAAAGGTTAAATTGCTCCTGTCAATGGGAATTCTCCCCCTAGGGGCTTTGAAGATACCTCAGGTGTTTTTCATGCCTCAAGGACCAACTATTTCTAGTTCCTTCCTTTCAAAATGGATCTTGCATTGACTGCTTCCCTAAACTGAAAATGGTGAAGGCAGCGCTTTTGCAAAGTGTCAGGGAATTTTGGAGAAGGCTTAGAGAGACAAGTTCTGAACTTTTGCTTCCTACAGGTTTGTAATTCAAGTACAGCTAGCTAGCTTCTCCACAGAGCCCTTGTGAGGCAGCTGGCTGGTGTGAGCATGAGGGAGAAGGGGCCTCAGGGTAGCTTAGAAAAGTATTTCCCATACGTAAATTTTCCCATGAGTATCATATAATTTTTGCCTTACTGATTATTTTCCTCTAATCAATCATTTAAACCAATTCCTTATTAAACCTATCCTTTTCACAAGAACGATATATCGGAAATTCTGTCTTTGAAGTAATGTATATAGATTTTCTGCCTCTCCCCTCCCCCAAGTGCATAGATAAAATAGCTATCACCTTGGACTTATATAGGAGACCAAACAAGCATTCAAGAGCAAAAGAAAACTGAAGATACTTTCAGGCATGCAAAAAATAAAAGAAGTTACGATTCATACATATTTGTGGAAAGAATACAAGATGATACAAAACAAAAATGAGGGGCGCCTGGGTGGCTCAGTGGGTTAAGCCTCTGCCTTCAGCTCAGGTCATGATCTCAGGGTCCTGGGATCAAGCTCCACATCAGGCTCTCTGCTCAGCAGGGAACCTGCTTCCCCCACCCCACCCCACGCTCTGCCTGCCTCTCTGCCTGCTTGTGATCTCTGTCTGTCAAATAAATAAATAAATAAAATCCAAAACCAAAAATGAACATGGAAGGAAGAAGTTTCAAGAAGAAACCATGAAGGAAGAAATTGGTGAAATATGTAAGTGACTAAGCATTTAGAGTAGAATCTACCCACATATACACACACTTTTTTATTGAAATAAAATGATGGAAGTAAAATTTTGGAAATGAGATGAGAATGGGGCAGTTTTTTTTTTCATTAAAAAATTTTTAATTCCAGGGGCTCCTGGGTGGCTCAGTGGGTTAAAGCCTCTGCCTTCAGCTCAGGTCATGATCCTGGGGTCCTGGGATCGAGCCCCACATTGGGCTCTCTGCTCAGTGGGGAGCCTGCTTCCCCCCCCCCCGCCTGCTTCTCTGCCTCCTTGTGATCTCTATCAAATGAATAAATAAAAAGTCTTAAAATTTTTTTTAAATTCCAGTGTAATTAACATGCAGTGTTATATTAGTTTCCTGTGTACAATATAGTGATTCTACACTTCCATATAACACCCAGTGCTCATCACAAGTCCCCTCCTTAAGACCCATCACCTACTTCTGACTCCCACTGCCCTTTTATAACCACAAGTTTGCTTTCTGTATTTAAGTCTGTTTTTTTGTCTCTTTTTTCCTTTGTTCATTTGTGTTGTTTCTTAAATTCCACATATAAGTGAAATCACATGGTATTTGTCTTTCTCTGACTGACTTATTTTGCTTAGCATAATACCCTCCAGACCCATCCATATTGTTGCAAATGGCAGGATTTCATTCTTTTTTTTAAAATTTTATTTATTTATTTGACAGAGAGAGAGAGATCGAAAGTAGGCAGAGAGAGAGGGGGAAGCAGGCTCCCCTCTGAGCAGGGAGCCTGATTTGGGGCTCGATCCCAGGACCCTGAAGTCATGACCTGAGCCGAAGGCAGAGGCTTAACCCACTGAGCCACCCAGGTGCCCTTTCATTCTTTTTTAATGGCTGAGTAATATATATGTATTAATGTAAAATAATGTAAAATAAATGTATTAATGTAAAAATATGTATTTTAATGGCTGAGTAATATATATATTCCATATATATGTATATATAACCAGGGAATGGGGCAATTCTAATGATTTAGCACATGCCAAGTTTTTTGTCCTATTGGAAGTAGGAGTCAGATATTCAATAAATTTAGAATTTCCAGAGAAATATAAAAGAATATTAAATAATTAGGTCAAGATTAGTAAATATGTTAATATTTAAGCATTACTAGAAATAAGAAGAAACATTCCATGTGACAGATTGATTTGAATAGTGTGCTCAATATTTTGTACTGTATATGTATAATTGTCACATCACTATGTGGTACACCAGAAACCAATATAGTATTGTGTGTCAATTACACTTCAACAAAAATAAATAAATAGTATGCTCAGTTCTTTGTTTTCCCTTTGCAAGTGATCTTGCTGGTCCTCCTGTCAAGAGGAATCTCTTTCTTTACTCCTTGAATCTGAGCTAGTTTGTGACTTTCTCTGACCCAGATAATGTTCTGGAAATAACACTGGGCCAGGTTTGAGAATGAGTCTTTTTTTTTTTTTTTTTTTGAGAGAGAGAGAGAGAGAATGAGAGCGAGCACGAGTGGAGTGGGGAGGGAAAAAGGGAGAGGGAGAGAGAGAGAGAATCCAAAGCAGGCTCCCTGCCCTGTGTGGATCCCAACAATGGGCTCAATCTCACGACCCTCAGATCATGACCTGAACCAAAACCAAGAGTTAGGCACTTAACTGACTGAGCCATCTAGGCACCCATGAGCATAGGTCTTAAGAGGCCTTTGTGATTCTGGAACCCTGACAGTGCCATGTGTACAAGCCAGAGCTAACCTACTGGGTGATGAGAGACCCAGTTACATTTGTTGTCACTGCCGACAGCCATCTGACACCAGATGTGTGACTGAGGAGGCCAACCCAGAGCAGTCATCTCCCTATCAACCCGCCATCTAACCATGAAGTATGAGCATTCCCAGCTGAGGTTAGCAGAGCCCGACCCAAGTCAACTGCCCAGCTGACCCAGAGACTTGACCCAGAGCAATAATAAATATTCACGCTTTTAAACTATTGAGTTTTTAACTAGTTTATTAAATAGCAAGGCTAATGGATATACTATATATAAAACAGTAGAAATATCCACAAAATAGATATAATAAATATGAATTTATGTTGACCTTGCAATACAACCTGAAAACATGTAAAGCTAAAATCGATGCAGTTATAAGAAGAATTGATAAACCTATGCTATTCAGAGGAGATTTTAATGTATTTATTTAAGAAAACTATAGGTCACAGAGCTACCAACTCATTGGCAAAAGAGAATTTTGAAAACTTGAGAATAAGCTTGAAATTATAATATTCCTACATCTAACAAATGGAGAATGTAGACATTTTTTTCAAATATGCACAGAACATTTGAAAATGCCGACCACATGTTAAACCATTAAGACATTCCCCCCCCCCCAACAGTTTGGCGATTGTGGCCATTGCTGCTATGAACATTGGGGTACATATGGCCCGTCTTTTCACTACATCTGTATCTTTGGGGTAAATACTCAGTAGTGCAATTGCAGGGTCTTGTGGAGCATAAGGAATAACATGAAGGACATTAGGAGAAGGAAAGGAAAAGTGAATTGGGGTAAATTGGAGGTGGAGACAAACCATGAGAGACTGTGAACTCTGAGAAACAAACTGAGGGGAGGCGGGTGGGGGGATGGGTTAGCCTGGTGGTGAGTATTAAGGAGGACATGTATTGCATGGAGCACTGGGTGGGTGTGGTGCATAAACAATGAATCTTGGAACACTGAAGAAAAACATTTTTTTTTCTCGGACACATGTACAGTTTATTTTTTTTAAAGATTATTTATTTATTTATTTGATAGACAGAGATTACAAGTAGTCAGAGAGGCAGGCAGAGAGAGAGGAAGGGAAGCAGGCTCCCTGCTGAGAAGAGAGCTTGATGCGGGGCTCCATCCCAGGACCCTGAGACCATGACCTGAGCCAAAGACAGAGGCTTGAACCCACTGAGGCACCCAGGCGCCCCCACATGTACAATTTAATGAATTATTGTAAGACAATTATGCCTTGGAACTATCACCAAATCAAGAAATAAAAAAGTTGCCCAGGCACCCCAGAAGCCCCTCCATGAGACTTATCCCAATCACAACACCCCCCTCAGAGTAACCACGTCCTGTGACAGCATTCACCTTGTTGGTTTCTTTATGGTTTTATCCAGCACACTGTCAAGTGTGGATCCCTCAACACTATAGCTTTTAAGCTTTGTCCTTTTTAAAAATTTCATGTATCTTTTAAGTATCTTTTCTTTTTTAAAAATTTATTAACATATGATGTGTTATTTGTTTCAGGGGTACAGGTCTGTGAATCATCAGTCTTACACAGTTCACAGCACTCACTACAGCACATACCCTCCCCAATGTTCATCACCCAGCCACCCTATCCCCCCACCCCCTGCATCCAGCAACCCTCAGTCGTCTCCCAACATTAAGAGTCTCTTATGGTTTGTCTCCCTCCCCAGTCCCATCTCGTTTCCTTTTCCCCTCCCTTCCCCAACCCCTGCGCTGCCTCTCAAATTCCTCATATCAGAGAGATCATATGATAAATGTCTTTCTCTGATTGACTTACTTCGCTTAGCATAATATCAACTAGTTCCATTCACATCATTGAAAATGGCAAATTTTCATTTTTGATGGCTGCATATTATTCCATCGTGTGTGTGTGTGTGTGTGTGTGTGTGTGTGTGTGTGTGTGACATCTTCTTTATCCATTCATCTGTTGATGGACATCTAGGCTCTTCCATAGTTTGGCTATTGTGGACATTGCTGCTATAAACATTCAGGTGCACATGTTCCTTCAGATCACTATGTTTGTAGCATTAAGAAAGTTTTAACAAAATCCAAAGATGTCATAGAGACCATATTCCAGTCCAAAATGCAATTAAATTAGAAATATATAAATAAAATATAATTTGTAAAAATATACATGCAATTAAACTGAATTTAGCCTAAAAAACACTGCTTATAGGGACGCCTGGGTGGCTCAGTTGGTTAAACTGCTGCCTTCAGCTCAGGTCATGATCCCAGCATCCTGGGATCAAGTCCCACATCGGGCTCCTTGCTCGGCAGGGAGCCTGCTTCTCCCTCTGCCTCTGCCTGTCTCTCTGTCTGCCTGTGCTCGCTTGCTCTCTCTCTCTCTGACAAATAAATAAATAAATCTTAAAAAAAAACACTGCTCATAAAATTGCCTTAAAATAAGCCACACAAGAATTATAAGAACATTTAGAATGAAATGTTGAGACTGCTACATATTAGTATGTGTGAGATGCACTTAAATAGTACTTGAGAGTAAATTTATAGATTTAATTGTGTTTATTTAAAAAGCCAGGGACATGTGAACTATATCTCAATTAAAGAAAAAAAGAAACCTAGAGAGAACATAAATCACAAACCTCAAAGAATGAAGTCACAGTGAGAGCTGGAAGATAAACAAAAAGGCAGAATCATATGTGAGAAGTCTGCAGATATGAAAACTCTCATTACAGAGATAAAGGATGTCACTATGTTATAATAAAAAGCTTATTATTTGAGGGAAATGAAATAACTCTGAACTTTTATGCACACAATAACATGGCTTTAAGTGATATAAAGCAAATAATTGGAAAAAATGTAAGAGGTAATCAACAAATCCCCCATTATCAATTATTTGCATTTTTTTCTGGAGGTCAAACCAATGTACTAATGTGAGAAAACAGAAATGGTATCTAAGTTTTGGAGATAAAAAGACACATTTCTTTTATTTGCAATGATATGATCCCTTACAAAGAAAATGAAATCGTCTTCAAATTATAAAAATAAATTAGATAGTTTGAAACAACAAAGAAACAACATAAATTAAGTTAAATTTCAAAAGTCAATGGTGTTCCTACATGCTAGCAAAAAGCCAGTTAGAGGGGCGCCTGGGTGGCTCAGTTGGTTAAGTGACTGCCTTCAGCTCAGGTCATGGTCCTGGAGTCCTGGGATCGAGTCCCACATCAGGCTCCCTGCTCAGCGGGGAGCTGCTTCTCCCTCTGACCCTCCCCCTTCTCATGTTCTCTCTCTTTCTCATTCTCTCTCTCTCAAATAAATAAATAAATAAAATCTTTAAAAGAAAAAAGCCAGTTAGAAACTGACTAGACAAGCAGAGAAAGTCAATTATCATATGGTTTCACTTACTTGTGGAACATAAGGAATAGCATGGAGGACATTAGGAGAAGGAAGGGAAAAATGAAGGGGGAAATCAGAGGGGGAGGTGAACCATGAGAGACTGTGGACTCCAAGAAACAAACTGAAGGTTTTAGAAGAGGTGGGGTGGGAGGATGTGTTGGCCTGGTGATGGGTATTAAGGAGGGCACATATTGCATGGAGAGCTGGGTGTTATATGCAAACAATGAATCTTGGAACACTACATCAAAAACTAATGATGTACTGCATGGTGACTAACATGACATAAAACACACACACACATACACACGGGATACAGATACAAGGGAATATACTCAGCCATCGAAAAGAATGAAATCTTGCCATTTGCAACAACGTGGATGGAACTGGAGAGTATTAGTCCAAGTGAAATAAGTCAGTCAGAGAAAGACAAATACTGTATGATTTCACTCGTATGTGAAATTTAAGAAACAAAATAGAGGAACATAGGGGAAGGGAAGGAAAAATAAAATAAGATAAAAACAGAGAGGGAGACAAACCATAAGGGACTCTCAACTATAGGGAACAGACTGAGGGTTGCCAGAGGGGAAGTTAGTAGGCGGAAGGAGTAATTAGGTGATGGAATTAAGGAGAGCACTTGAGCTAATGAGCGCTGCGCATCGTATGAAACTGATGAATCATTAAATTCTACCTCTGGAACTAACAACAACAAAAAAGAAACTGACTAGAAAATAGAATATGTAATGGAACATAGAAAAAAATCAGATTTGTAATTATTACATAAAGGTACTTGAATAAATTAATGAATGATATGAAAATCTTTCACAGAGAAAGTTATAAAATATTGTGGAAATATTACATTAATATATGTCTCTAAAGCAACTTCAATAAAAATCCCCAAGATAATTTTTATTTTTAGATTGAAATTAATATGTTATAGCTCTTTGAAGAAGAAAAATATGGAATCAGAAATTGTACTCTCTCTTTACGAAAAAAAATTAGCTTTAGTTAAAGGAGAACTGTAAAGACAAACCTTTGGTCGTGAAACTAATTTATCACACTCTGGACTGTTGAATGTTCTAGTCTGTGTTGTTTTTTAATCTTAAACTAACAAGCCAAAAAAATTTTTTTTTGGTAAAAGATACCTAATGAGATTGAAGCAAAGATCTCAAATAAGATTAAGTGTGACTAAACTCTGTTATCTTTAATAAGTTAAGGATTTCTCTGGAAAATAAACACAGTACAGAGTGTCTAAAAATCTTGGTGACATAAGGAAAATAGTACATTTGTTGTACTATTCTCAGATTGATAATTAGATTCATTGCTTTATGTGTAGAGATATAAAATAGCCAGTATCAGCTGAAGGCTGATAACAAATAAATTGTGCATATGATTGGAAGAATTTAATGAATGTATTATTTAAAAATTAATTTATTTTGGGACATCTAAATGGCTCGGTAGGTTAGGTGTCTGATTCTTGATCTCAGCTCAGTCCTTAATCTCATGAACATGAGTTCAAGCCCTGTGTTGGGCTCCACACTGGGTATGGATCCTTCTTTAAAAAAAAGAGAGAAATAAATAAATGTATTTCATGTTTCTTAATTTTTCAGACATGCTGTAAATGACATAATGGGATGAAGAGACTAGAAACAGATTTACACACAAAATTGGGCCCTTGATATATGATGGAGATGACAGTGGGAAGAGGACTATTTAATAAATGTTTAAAATGTAGAGTTGTTGGAATTAGCCTATCAGAAGGAAAAAATGGATTCCTTCTTTGCACTATTTATAGAAAACAAATTCCAGAAGGCTTGAAACTCTCAATGTAGAAAAGCAAAATTTTTATAACTTGAAAAGCAGACATACGAGAATAAGTTTTAGATTCAGTGTGATATCTAGTAAGTGAGGGTTAGGCTCTGTTGAGATTACAAATAAAATATCTGATGATGGTGGTCTGAAGCAAGTGTCTAAAACGTGTTCATGGGAAGCCTTCCACTGGGTGATCCAGGATATTTTTTGTCTACTGGCTCCCTCATACCCTAGAGCCGGGCATCCTCTCTGGCTTTTCTGTATTGGCCTTACTGATGAAGGAGGAATAAGCATGGAGAATTACACAGGAGGTTTTAGAGTCCAGGCCTGGGAGTGAGACACCACCCTTTGCCAGCACCACACTAGCCAATGACAGAGGTGCGGTATCTGGAAAAGAGAACATGAGTTCTGGTAAATGGTTAGCCAGACTGTCCCAAGGAGAAAATATTTTCTTAACGAAGATAAAAAATCTGGAATTATAAATGAAAACTTAGAGATGTTTGACTATGTCAACAGTTAAAGTTCTTAATGGGAAAGGCAACGTATGCCAAATTAAAATTAAGCTAAGACTGGAAGAAGCAACATGTATTATAGACTTGGTAGTCAGGGTAAGCACATATACACATTCTTTTTTGTTTTTGGATGAATTAAAAAATTCGAGTATAGTTGACACACAATGTCACATTGTTTTCAGGTGTATGACAGTGATTCAACATCTTTATGTTATGTCATGCTCACAAGTGTAGCTTCCAGCTGTCACCACACAATGCTATTACAATATCATTGACTATAGTCCCTATGCTGTACTTCTTATGCCCATGATTTATTCATTCCCAAACTGGAAGCTTGTATCTTCTACTCCCCTTCGACCATTTTGCCCATTCACCACCTCCTGTCCCTCTGGCAACCATCAGTTTATTCTCTGTATTACAGGTCTAATTCTGCTTTTTATTTGTTTATTTTTTCATTTTTTACATTCATACTTATTCATTTTTTAGATTCACATTTGAGTGAAATCATATGGTATTTGTCTTTCTCTGACTTGTTTCACTTAGCCTAATACTCTCTAGGTCCATATGTGTATATATATATATGTGCTTTATCCATATATATGTGTGTGTGTAATACATGTATGCATATGCACACACTACATTTTCTTTATATATTCATCTACTGATGGACACTTATGTTGCTTCCATATCTTGGTTATTGTAAATAATGTTGCAATAAACATAAGGATGCATGTATCTTTTTGAGTTAGTGTTTCTGTTTGCTTTGGATAAATATCCAGTACTGGAATTATTGGATCATGTGATATGTCTATTTTTAATTTTTTGAGGAAGCTCTCTACCATCTTCCACAGTGACTATACAATTTTACATTCCCACAAACAGTGCATAAGAATTCCTTTTTCTCCGTATTCTTGCTATCACTTTTTACTTCTTATCTTTTTGATTTTAGCCATTCTGGCAGGAGTGAAGTGATGTTTCATTGGGGTTTTGATTTGCATTTCCCTGATGACTAATGATATTGAGCATCTTTTCATGTGTCTGTTTGCCATCTGGATGTCTGCTTTGGAAAAATATCTCTCTAGGTCCTCTGCTTTTTAATGATATTGTTTGTTTTTTTGATGTCCAGTGGTATGAGTTCTTTATATATTTTGGGTATTAATCCCTTATTAGATATACTTTTTGCAAATATATTCTATTCAGTAAGTTGTCTTATTCTCTTGTTGCTGGTTTCCCTTGCTGTGCAGAGGCTTTTTATTTTGATGAAGTTCAACAGTTTACCTTTACTGTTGTTTTTGTTGCCTCAGGAGACATATCTAGAAAAATGTTGCTACAGCTGATGTCAGAGAAATTGCTGCCTGTCCTTTCTTCTAGGAATTTTATGGTTTCAGGTCTCACATTTAGATCTTTACCCCATCTTAAGTTTACATTTGTGTACACATAACACACATTCTTTGAGTCAATAATATATAGGTAACATAATAGGAATACATACATAATCGATGCACAGGCATCCAGAATTTGTATTTCCATATAAATATGAGACAAGATGTTCACCTTTACCAATAAATCACAGAGATGCAAATTAAACAACAAACTAAGACATGATTTCACACCCATAAGCTTGGCAAAATTTAAAAAATTCTGAAAATACTAAGTTTTGCCCAAGGTGGGAAGAAGCAAAAAATTTCATATATTGCTGATGGGATTATAAATTGCAACCACCACCTTGGAAAACAGTTTGATAATGTCTAGAAAAACTGAGTACCTGCACATCCTAGAGAATATACTTTGCATTTCCATTTCTAACTATATCCCTTAATGAACGGTTCCCATATATTTACAAGGAAATTTACATAAGGGTAGTTGTTGAAGCAAAGTTATTAATGGCACCAATCTAGAAACAATCTATTTGTCCATCAGCGGGTGAGTGGAGAAAGGAGTACATGTATTCATAGTAGTTAGAATGAATAAAATAGATCTATATGTATGGATATATTTTAGTAATAAGGTTACAGAGGAATTAATATAATGTATTAGGTACATAAATTAGGAAAACAAACTATTTATATATATTTATGGGTTGATCTTGTAGGAGAATTATGTCTGTATAGACTGAAAGGTCCCACATGAAGTTCATGATAGTGGGTACTTTGGGGGAAGAAGGATAAAGAATTAGAATAAGGAGGGTGACATAAGGTGTTTTGACTTATTTGCATATTTTTACATTTTTTTTAGAAAAGTAAGAAAACTGGAAGTAAGCATAATATAATTTGTTAATTCTGGGTGCTTATTATAATAGTCATTGTATTTTTGTGTATTTCAACATTTTAACTTGCAAAACGAAATCCTCGCCTCACCCCCATTTGCCATATGCCTCACCAGTGGTATTATTTGGTTTTAACACTGAAATCATTTGCTTGCTTAGAGAAAACAATAAATGGGGTGTGTTCATGAAGTATTAATAAACCGTGTATAGCCACGTCTTAAACATTACTCTGATGGTAAGTCATGACCAAAGGCCTTATCCTGACCAAAGAAGACAAGAGAAGGAAATTAAGAGATATTTTAACAAGTAAATGTGTGATAACTGAGCAAAACAAAATTCCAAATTAGCGTGATAGCAGAATACATTAGACCTGAAGAACGTAAAGCCATAGCTGCAGTTTTCTTGATCTGCTAGGAAGAAAGGGCTCCTTTGGCACTGGAGTCAAAGCGAAATTGACTAGAAGCTCTCCACTCTGCCTCCCCAAGTACCAGGCAGATGGGGGACTTTCGGAGTATGGAAACCCTGCTGTTGCAGTGAAGGTTCAAGTACATCCAGCAAACCACTTCAGTGATTCTGATTAGAAAAGGATTTGATGGGGACACCTGGGTGGCTCAGTCGGTTAAGCTGATACCTTTGGCTCAGGTCATGATCCCAGGGTCATGGGATTGAGTCCCACATTGGACTTCTTGCTCAGTGGGGAGCCTGCTTCTCTCTCTGCCTCTGCCTGCCACTCTGCCTGCTTGTGTGTTCTCTCTCTCTCTCAACAAATAAATAAATAAACAAATAAATAAATAAATAAAGTCTTTAAAAGATTTTAAAGGAAAGAATTTGATGCAAGGAATTACTGCTTAAAGAATTTTTACTTAAAGAATTAGTGCTGGAGGAGCTGGCTCTGGGCTGGGTCTCCAGAATGACTCCCAGAAAAATAGTGCAGAAGTGGCCTGGTAAGGGAATAATTATATCCGGCTGGCTTCTGCGTGCTGGGTGTTTTAATTTGGCTTTCTGGAAAGCAGAATCTGAGATAAGACTGGTGGTTTACTTGGAAGGTCATTCCAAAAACTAGGATGAGGAACCAGGGAGAGCAAAACAGAGAAGAAGGGAAAGCCAGTAGTGTGCATTTGTGGGTAGGTTCCCACTGTGGGCATCTGGGGGTATTCCTCTGGGGACCCTAAAAGGAAACAAATGGAATATACCTTGGTATCATCCCTCCTAAGGTGGGAAGCTGGTGCATTTACTCATGCATGTGTTTCCTATTGGTTGAGGGTGGCCCCCCAGGATGTGAACACCTTATAACTGGTGGGTTGCATCTCCATGGGCTGAATAAACTTTCATGACTTTGGATAAAGTGCTGAGGCAGAGAAACAGAGACATGCCATGGCAGGGGTTCGGAGTGGGATAAAGGCAACATGCACAGAACTGTCCACTAAAGTCATGGTAAACCCAGCTAGGCTGAGGGGATGTGTCATGGAGCACACAAAATGGCTGCTACTACTACTTTGGGATATCAGTATCTCTTTCTCAACACTTGGTTCCAAACTCTCAATCCACCTAGATCTTCTACTGGTCTTGAGCTAGAGATGGGTAAGACACTGTTGCCACTACTGGCTCAGAGCTGTGCCATCCCCTCTAGATCAGCACCAGCAAGATGATGACTTCCCCACTGCCTTCTCTTTCCCCCATGAACTTGGTTCTGGACTTATGTCCTGAGCTGTCTCCAGAACCCTTGCGGCAAGGGAGTCTGAGAAATGTGCTGCTCAGATTTCCAGCTGCTGGAGTACCAGAAGCGACCTTAGAAAGTTGAGACAGAGGTTGAGTCAGTTGGGTTTATCGTATCTGCTTCACATAGTTGACAAGAAGAGGCTTCCTTCTCAGTTCCCTTGCTTCATGACTTTGGCTGGGCAGCACTGTCTTTGAAGCTATCCCTGCACACCAGCCTCTTCTCCACGTCCAGCTCAGTGAAAGGAGAGAGCATCAACCTTCAGGGACTATACTGGCGACTTGTTCAACACTTAGAGCCCCTCAATTTGTTCTCTCAGCTCTTATCGCAATTGCAATTACACAATAATTTAAAAAAATATTGATTTATTATCTCTGTGTTAGACCAGAGGTCTATGCAGGTAGAAACCATGCCCCTGACTTGCTCACTCTTGTTCCTAATGCCTAGCACACCCCTGGCACTGACATGTATGCACTCAATACATATTATTTGTACACATGAACAGAAGAAAAGAACACTAGGGGTGATGTATCTGTATATGTATCTGTATATGGACACTTCATCGACATATAAGGAATAAAACCTGTATTTAACATTGCTTTTGAAAATGAGGATAGTAAAAGAAGGGTCTGGTTTAAAGTGGCTAAATCATTTCACTGAGGGAATGTGATATTTTTGGCTCCTGCTATTAACTAAGGGCTGCTATTTTTCCAGTCCTGGGCTGGAACAGACATTAGTGAGCCAGGCAGGTGGTCACAGACAGTATTTGAGAAGAAAAAGAAACGTAACAATCTCCCACTCTGACTGGTCTGGGGAATCCAAAAAATGTTTTGTGATATAAGAAAATATCAAGAAAGAAGGAATGCTCTTGTTTATGAGATTTTACTGGAAGAAAACATCAACATAATTAGATTTAAAGGAAAAAATATGACCCTTGGAAATGGGAGGTTTATTTTACTAGATTCCCTCTAAGTTCTACTCCAGTTTCAATCTAGCTGACGCTGAATAGCTACAGACCTTCTTCGATATTAGGATGGGGCCATTGTTATATAATACTAGCTACCATGATTTGAGCTGTTTCCAGGAATTATTTTAGACATATTCTCTTTTCTAATCCTTGGAATAGGTCTACATGGCCGGTGTCATTAATATCCTCATTTTATAAAGAAAAACACTGAAGCTTGGAAAGGTTAATGACTTGCCCAATGTCACATAGCTAGCAAGTAAGGTTAACCTGACTCCAGAGCTCATGCTCTTAATCACCGCATAGTGGGGAGAAGAGCCCCAGGCTGCAGGGCTAGCAGACCTGGGTTCAAATTTAGTTTTCTCTTTCTTTACTGGTTGTGTGGCTAAAAATGACTGAGTTTCAATTGCCCAACAGTAAAATGTAGACAACATCTTTCTTGCAATGAATTTAGAACACCTAGTACACAGTAGGTGTTCAATCTGTAGCACTGCCTCTTTGGGAAGACCACTAGATTAGACAGTGAAAAGATAGATGGGGACCTGGAGTGAGAACTTATGAAGAAGCTCTAGGGAGGGAACACCCACTTGTCTGCTGATTCTCAACAGGTAGGCTGTGAGCTTTTTACCTTTTATGTACTCTTGCCTCCCCCAAATCTGCAAGTGGTGGTCATGCATTTGGAGTATGGGACTAATTTCAAGGTGCTTCTTTAACCATTCATCCACTGATGGACATTTAGATTTCCCTATCTTGTTTGCTATGAATAATCCTGCAATAAACATAGGAGTCAGATATCTTTTCCATATCTTGTTTTCATTTCTTTTGGATGTAAGTCCAGAAATGGAATTGCTGGATTATACAATAGTTCTATTTTTATTTTTATTTATTTCTTTTAAAGATTTTTATTTATTTGACAGAGAGAGAGGGAGAGAGAGATCACAAGTAGGTAGAGAGGCAGGCAGAGAGAGAGGGGGGAAGCAGGCTTCCTGCTGAGCAGAGAGCCTGATGCGGGCCTCCATCCCAGGACTCTGAGACCATGACCTGAGCCGAAGGCAGATGCTTAACCCACTGAGCCACCCAGGCGCCCCTATTTTTATTTTTTGAGGAAACACCATATTGTCTTCCATAGTGGCTGCACCAACTTACATTCCAATCAACAGTGAACAAGGGGTCCCTTTTTCCCACCTCCTCACCAAGACTTACCTCTTGTCTTCTTGATGACAGCCATTCTAATAGGTATAAGGTGATATCTCATGGTAGTTTTGATTTGCATTTTCCTGATGATTAGTGATGAGCATCTTTTCATATGAATTGTTTTAATTCATTTTACTTTTTTATTATTTTATTTTTATTTTAACTAAGGGCTTTGTAAATTCTAAAGCTCTCTCTACTAATTATTGTTACTACTAGGAAGCAAATATAAAATATATCACATAATCATAATGACTGAGTCTTGAATTCCTTCCTTCATCATTGCCCTATGAAGCCCACTTCATAGTACCTGGCACACAGTAGGTCCTCAGAAATATATGATCAACTAATCTGAAAGGATGCAGCCAGGCACCTTCATTTTACAGATGGGGGAGGGCCAGAAATTAACTTCTTCAGTCATCTTAGAACATCACTCTAATTTTTTTCTGGACTTCTCTCATATCCAGAGACCTACGAGGTCTTTGATTTTTAATTGCATGCATCTCGGCTGAGAGTGAGAAGGGTGGAGAAATGGCAGAAGCTCTTATAGTTGGTTATCCAGAGTCAGAGCAGCACATTTGTGGGTCTGGGATCTTGATTCTATTGGTTCATCCAGGTGGAACCAGAGCCAGGGCCTGCTCCACACCACCCAAATGGCCAAGAGCCTGATAAGTGGACCAATGTGTCCACGTGTAATGTCCTCAGTGACTGGAACATTGGCACAATGAGTGTTCGTGGAAAACTTCCTCTTAGAGAAATGTCATCTCCGGAGACCAAACCACTGATCAGAAGGATGTTTAGGAGGTGCGAAATTGAACACACAGAGAGATTTAGGAAGGCTGTGTGCACCAGGACATTGATTTCTCTTTTTGCATTATAGACATTTTTGTTCATCTATCCATTTATTTCTTCATCTCATATCTTTTGACCCTGCTCTGTGCTAGGAACTGTGAATAACAGAATGAATATATTTCCTACCTCAGGGTTTCATTTACTGGGGAAGATGGTCAAAGAAAGAAACAGCACATTTGGCTCTCCTTGGTCCTAAGATGCTATTGAATTAACACATACTGTTAATCCAGCTACTCTAGTTTATGAGGACAAAAGAAACGCTATATTAAATGCACAAGTGCTTTTAATACACATCCCAGTTTTAGAGACATTGCAATATGGAAGAATTTGTGGATCTTAGAATTGGGGATACAGCATTCTTACTGGAGCATGTGATATGTGCTGAGATGAAAGTATGAACCCCAAAAAAGAAGATGGGAGGGGATTCCACCCTAGAATAGTGTCCCTCATGAACACTAGGGATGATCCCACATGGTGACCATTTACATTCATGCTTGTATGACCTCTGTCTAAAGGCTTGGACTCTCATCCTGGGAGTCAGTGCTGGGGAAACACAGACAAACACTTTCCCTCCCTGGCCTCTTTCTAACATCCAGAGTCTAACTTCTGAAACAAACTAGGGCATAACTTAAATGGTCACTTCCTCATGTTGCTAGGCAGGCCAGGCAGCTCTCTGTAAGTATTTCAATCTCTACCTTGACACCAGCTCTGGGAGTTTGAGCAGGTCTGAGGAGGAGAAAGATGACTACCCCAGAGTTCTGCTGTGAGGTACATGCAGCACACGGTCTGTTTTAAGACCCAGTAAATGTTTCTCCCATGACCCTCTGTCATGTGCTTATCAGTGTGCCGGTTCTCTTCTTAGCTCCTCTAGGTGAGCCACAAGAAATTCTCACTCTGCCCTGAGCTGCTTACCATGCTTTGGAAGCAGGATGTGGATCCCAGTGAAATACCACCATGCCGAGAACACTCTGTTCAAGTCTGGCCCGTGACACTTCCCTCCACGTCCTAACAGCCACAATGACTCATGAGGGAGAAGCAGAACTTATTTTGATGCCTCAGTGCTGAGATCGAGCCCTATAGAGCAATGATTTGAGAGAGATCCTTGTTCTCTGATGATGATCTGTGCTCTTGGGAGCACAGCAACTGTGTTCTCTAGGAAATGTAGAGACCAAAAAATCTTAGAATCCTAGGGGTGGAAGGGACTTCAAGGACCCTCTGTTAGATCTCCATTCCATGAAGGAGGCCAGCTATGGAGTCCCATACTTGGATCCTTCTTATTTGGAGAGTTCCCTGCTCATAAAGCTTAATTGGGTCATCTGGTCAGAATCTCTCAAGGCTACATCAGTGTCAGCTGGACCACATTCTTCTCAGGAGCTTGGGGTTTATTTTAGCTCATTCAAGCTCCTATAACAAAATACCATAGACTGAGTGGCTTATAAACAACAGAAATTTATTTCTCACAGTTCTGGAGGCTGGAAGTCTAAGATAAGTTGATGGTAGGTTCAGTATCTGGTGATAGCCACTTCCTGGTTCAACAATGGCTATCTTCCACCTGTGTCCTCACATGGTGAAAGTGATGAGGGAGCTCTCTGGGGGGTCCCTTTTATAAGAACACTGATTCCATTCATGAGAACCCTACCCTCATGACCTAATTACCTCCTAAAGGCTGCATCTCTTAATACCATGCCTTGGGGGACTAAGACTCCAACATACGGATTTTGTGGGTGGCCCAAAGTTTTTGTCCATTGCAGGGTCTCCTTCCAAGATTACCTGGTTGTTGGCTGACTACAGTTCCTTGCAGCTATAGGACTGAGGTCCCTGGTTCCATGCTGGCTGTCAGCCTGGGTCTGATCTCAGATCCTAAAAGCTACTCTAGTTCCCTGCCATATGGCCCTCTCATAACATGGCCGCTCACTTCTTCAAGGTGGCAGGAGAACCTCTTGCTCCTGTTTGCTAAGATGGAGTCTTAACATAATGAAATGTAATCATGGGAGTGACTATGCCATCAATTTTGCTGCACTCTGTTGGCTATACCAAGTCACAGATTCCACCTGCACTCCAGGAGGGGGGAATATGCAAGGACAGGACTAATTGAGGGTCACCTTAATGTGATCATGGATACATGATCAAGGCTTTAATTTTTTTAATAGCAAAGACTCTGGAATATTGTATTTCAAAACAGAGTCTATTGAGTAGAGCTGAGTTTCAACATCAGAGTTAACCTATTTTAATTTCAGTGGGGCCATATAGCTATCAAGATAGAGTTCATAGATACGAGTGGAGAACAAGTAAGAGTCAAGACTGAGAGGCAAGGAGAAGAAGCTGATCACTTGATAATTTTCTCAGATAGCATCTTGTGTTCCTGACTATATCAGGTATCCAATGATTGATAACAAATTCCCCCAAACCACGTGACTTAAAATACCCACAAACTATTGTTGCTCATGGGCCTGTGCTTCAGCTGGATAGTTCTGGTTTCAGAGGCTTTCCCATCTGTCTGCCATTAGCTGAAGGTCATCCGGCAGCTCTGCTTCCGGATGTTGGCTGGCGTTTCTCGGCCCTCCTCTGCATGGTTTCCCATCCTCCTGTGGGCTAGTATGCACTTGTTCACAAAGCAGTTACAGATTTCCCAAAGGAGAGTGAAGGTGTGCAAGAGTTCTTGAAGCCTAACCTTGGAACCGAGAGCCCATTGCTTTCACCACATTCCATTGGCCTAAGCAACTCACAGGGCTAGCCCAGACAAAAAGCTCTCAGAAATTGAGCCCCTTCTTTTGATGGGAGGATTTGCAATGTGACATCTGCAAGTGGACAGATACAGGGAGGACTGAAGAACATAGTAGCTACCCGCTGTTGATGGTTGAGGTTGGCTGACTTTCAGGACACTGGTGCAGGAAGGAAAGTTTGATAACTGAAAAAAATAAGGTCATAAAACACCTCATTAAATAACGTGTTATCACACTTCTCTTACACATTTTTCTAAATCCCTAGGACCAATCTGGGAAGGACAGTAAGACACAGAGGCCGGTTTCACCTGGCCAACCTGACATGATGGACTTTACAGGAAGACCGTGACGAGGGGATTAACCTCCAGGACACAGATGCTCATCAATGTCTGGGAGCAGGTGCAGGCTTGAGGGGCGGGGAGAGGAGAAAGGTTTTCAAGTTGTCAGCAAGTTGGGACAGCAGAGCTGGACATGATCTAGAGATTCAAACTCAGGTTGGAAAATAGATGGTTAGGTAAGATGACATTTGAATAAGTTGAGGACTGAATTTTTGTAAATACCAAGCAACCACCATGTTGTTTTTCCTATATGTGGCTTGCAGCAGTTTGCTGTGCTGGGGACACCTGCTAAGGTTCCAGTGTGATAACTTGGCAATGAGTCGGTGAGACATTTCAGTACTTTTAAAAGGTGTATTACGTTCTTTTCAGAGTGCCTGGCCCATAGCAAGCTCTCAGTAAGTGATAGCTATTATGTTGTTATTACTATTTTCTGCTTAGGTACAATTCTGCATATTGGATGCTTTTGGTTTTCATCACTCTCCTCACCAAGATGCTCCATCCCCATGAGAACTGCTGTCAGTCAGGTGAGTGGAAACTCAGCTTGAGAAAGCAGCTGGGAGGGGGTGGAATGGAGGTGGTAGAGTAAGACACAATCTGTATCCTTCCTAAAAATGGCTCTCATGGGAGAAAATTACTAATCACTGCCATTATTCTGCATCTCATGTTAATTATTCCAGGTAAACGACACTATAAATGGAATGTTAAGTTCTTAAATTAGAGAGTTTAGGCCAGGGGGAGGGAGTTGTTAACTTTATTAGTCATTATTCAGGGCATTGAAAAGAGCAAACATTTTGATGTTAAAGGAAATAGCTAACTTTGAAGGGTTATAAGGTTGTTCTTTTGCATACTTCTGCTCTATGTTTAGAAATAGTTGTGCCCTTGCGGGTTTTATGAGTGGTTTGCTCTAATATGAGAATGCTAGGATAAGAGGAAGGATGGTGAGTAACACGGATGAACATATTTACATGGACTGGTGCAGTAGCCCTCCACCCATATGTGACCACTTTACTCCTGTCCAACCTAGTCTGTATATGGTAGCCAGAGTGGTCCTCTTAAAATCGGATGTTGACAGTTCTCATTAAAAGCAAATTTCCACTACATCAAGTAAAAGCCCAGCCCTTACTTAAGACTTCAGAGCATGGTCTGCTAGTACTCCTATCTTCAAATGTTTCGTTTGCCTGTCTCCTCTTGGTTTACTAAGCTCGAGCCAAATTGGTCTCCTTTTAGCTTTGTTTCTGCACCTGTAACCCTCCTTCTCATACCTGCCTCCTTCATATTCTTTAGTCCTCAGTTTATATCATCTTCTTAGAGGGATTTTCCCTGTGCACCATTTTAAAAGTAGAACCTCTTTGTTATTTTGAATCTTACCCGCAGTGCATTTCCCTTTCCCAAATAGAAAGGAATGCTACCAATGGGTAATTATTTAAATTGTCAAATTGTACAGTGTCTCTCTATCCCACTAGACTTTATGTTCCAAGTTGGAAGAAATGATATTTGTTTTGTTATTGCCTAGCAACAGAAACCCCATAGCCAGACTGCCTGGGTTCAAATCCCAGTACTGTCCATTACTAGCTGTGTACCTGATCTTGGAGCAAGTTATACAACCTCCTCATTGCTTTAATTTCCTCATTTGTAAAGTGGAGACATAGAACCTGGCCTGACCTGTGAGAGAATCTCAATTAGCATTTATTGAAAATAATAATAAAAATATAGAAGGAAAGAAAAAAGTATTTATTATAAAGTTTTTAAAATGTAGGTAAGGGATGAGTGGGTGTTCAGAAGGAAAGTCCTTTAGGTTACAAAATCCCTGGGCATAAAACTGGAGGACTCTATGGGGAACACAAAGACAAGTGTTGAGTCATTGTCATTATCACTGGCTGACAGACATATAGTAACAGGTGCAGTACCTGTTTTTAAGCATATTGAAACCTCAGTCGGGCGGCTGGCTTATTTACTTTATCTATCTATCATCTATCTATCTATCTATCTATCTATCATCATCTATCATCTATCTATCAGAAAACATTTTTTGATGGCTTTTTATAAGCTGAATACTGTGCAGCTGTTAAATAAATATACTTCTTGTCCTAGAGCTGTTGACTGTGGACGTGTAGAGAAGAAATTGGTACATTTGGATGAGTGCTGCAGTTGGGGTCAGAGCCCTGTCTCAGGACACGGAGGATGGAGGGATGAACCCTGCTCCGGATGAGAACTGCCCAGGAGATGAATTTCCACCATGGTAGGAATCCACTGCCTCTCTTTCCATGCCTGGATTCCTCTAGCTGCTGGGAGTGTTGGTTGCTGAGGACTGGTGTCAGTGTCCTTCTCTGGGGACCGTCTCCGGCCTTATCCTCATTTCCCCCCGCTCCCATCCTAGGGTAGCCTCCATCCAGTGATATCAGTATGATGAAGGCTGGGATCCCTCTTCTCCATTTGGGACAACTTTGAAGGACCATCCTAATTCCAGGTTTCAGGACAAGCAGCTCAGTGATTTGGGTCATATAATCTGACAGACCTTAAGGTATGGGGAGTATTTGCCACGAGAAGATTCTGTGAAGAGTTTATGGGAAGCCACAGTAGGACACTCACAATGTAAAGCTTTGGAGTAAGATTATGTCATCTACAGCAGAGAGCCACATGCTGTTCAAAAAGCATTATCTGACTCTTGATGACTTGGGAGAGCAAGTGACCCCTGTGGTTAGGATCTCTAAACACATAGAGCCCAGGGTTACAAGCATGGGAAGGAAAAATGCCCCAGAGGATCACTGAGAGTGATGCAATCATGACCTTCCCTACTTTTACCCCTGCACTGCTGGCCCCTGTATCCTAACTACTGGGACCACACACTGTATAATAATTGTTGATTTATGGTGTATCCTGGAGACCGGCGTTCACTTAGAAGGCATTTCCCCAAACTCATGCTTCCTTTGTACCTTCAACAGGCCATTTCATTTCTCTGTTAGGATGTAAGATTCTGGGTAGTATGGGAAAAGAGCAGTGGGTCCCATGGTCTTGTGTCCATTGGATACCCTTCCTTTGCTGTAGAGTGGGTACCCTGGTCTATGTTGAGATTATGAAGAATTTTATGTTAGTGGATCAATTCTCTTACAAGCTGTTAGACTGTGGTACTGTCCTACATCTGATGGGTGAAAAAGACACATAGCCCGAGAGATGGGATTCCATTGTAAGCACCAGTATTGTACTTGGCAAATAGTCAGCACTTGGTAAATGTTAGCTACACTGATGCTTTTTTTAAAAAAAATATTTTTAAAGATTTTATTTATTTATTTGACAAACAGAGATCACAAGTAGGCAGAGAGGCAGGCAGAGAGAGAGGGGGAAGCAGGCTTCCTGCTGAGCAGAGAGCCCGATGCGGGGCTCGCTCCCAGGACCCTGGAATCATGACCTGAGCCAAAGGCAGAGGCTTTAACACACTGAGCCACCCAGGCATCCCATAGCTACACTGATACTTTATCCATCATAGGTAACTGTCAAAATGGTAATTTTCCCTGAAGGAGGTAGAATTGATTGAATCTATCTACCCTCTCTGTGGGTGGCTGTTAATAAATGTCTTTGTTCAGATCTTCAAACAGAAAAAAATGGATAATTCAATGGTGAAGTCAATGGTTTAAAATTGCCCACTGTATTTCCAACATAAGAGACAGAGGGCTCCTGCATGAAAAGCAGTTCCAGATATGAACCTGTTTTTCTTTCTCTGGTCCAGAGTGCTAGTGAGGGGCTGGACTGATCAAAATGGGGATGATACAAAGATAATATTTAGTCAAGGGGACTTATGGTCACTAAATTAATTTAAATGCTTCAGGATCCACAAATTCTTATTCAGAGTCTAAGCTATTTGGCAAATATATGATTCCATCAATGAAAAACTTCCAGGATATCTATATAGATATCTATATAGATCTATATAGATATATACCTATAGATCTATATCTATACATATTTTTTTACCTTGAACATGTTTGGAGAGTTCCTGTGAGGAACTTAACATGAAAAGAGTCAGTGAACTGAGGGGGTTGACCTACCTGGAGTCTCTGTCTGTTGTTGGAATGGCTTTTAGCTTTCATTGGTCATGTGAAACAAACAAAAAATGACCATATCTAAGAATATGGAAAGCTAGGGCAATGCTTTGTCAGTTACGAAGGAAGCATTCTGTATTTGAGAACTGTGAGAAATAAATAAATCATTTGTCTTCTGTCATTTAGAAAAAATTTTTTTAAAGATTTTATTTATTTATTTGACAGACAGAGATCACAAGTAGGCAGAGAGGCAGGCAGAGGAGAAGGGGAAGCAGGCTCCCTGCTGAGCAGAGAGCCCTATGTGGGGCTCGATGATCCCAGGACCCTGAGATCATGACCCGAGCTGAAGGCAGAGGCTCTAACCCACTGAGCCACCCAGGCGCCCCGTCTTCTGTCATTTTAACAGCACCTTGCCCTCTGTTTTCTTCCCTTGAATGACTTCAACCTAATCCTATTGCTTTTGTTGCCAGAATCAGCACTAATATTGGACTGGGGTTTTTAATCCATCCTATAAGATCAGGAGACATGAGGTTGGAAGAGAAACCACCCTTGCTGGCACTCTTAATTTTGCAGTGAAGGAAATTGAGTCCAGAACAGGTTAGCTGGTGGCCCAAATCTATGTGTGAGTTGGCCAAGGGACTGGGATCTGAATAGGACGATGGTCTCATCTTGTCATGGGCTTTCTGCTGCATCAGTGCTACTGTTCCTGTTCTAGAAGAATGGAAGGAGAGATGAGCAGAGACTGAAAGGAAGAGGTGGCAGTGGAAACCACCCAACAGGTCGGTCCTTGTTCTGGTCATACTTGCACATGACTCCCTCGTTGATGCATCAGTGCTCCATTTTGGGGGTGCAGTCACGAGGCCATCTCAGAAGGACAGTCTGTGGGCATGTCTTAATTAAGATCCCTTGACAAGAATCAAGATAATGTTATTAATAACTAGCTAATATTTTTGGAATACTGAATATGAGTCAGCTGTCTACAAACTGTACCCCTTAATCCTTCATGATAGCTTTATGAGGCGAGTGCTCTGATGATCCCATGGACAGGAAAGAAACCGAGGCACAGAAGTGAATAACTGCCCAATGTTGCCCCAGTGAAAAATAACAGAGCTGAGATACAAGTTCTGCCCTGTTGTTCCTGGGACTTTATGGACGTTCACATTGTCACTGGTGGGCAATCGGGCGCTGAAGGGACATAGGGACAGTGAGTACACCCCTCAGCTCCAATTCCCTGTGTCACAATGTCCTCCCCAGACACAACTGCCAACATAAACATCTGCCAGAGAAACACAGGGTGGTGTTAAGGGACACTCTACTGGTTCTGCCCTCTTTTGCTTTCTATTTTTGATAACGAAAAACATGCACTTTTAAAGACAACTAAACACGCCGTGGGATAATTAATTCACTGTTAGATTTTTTTTAAAAAAAAGCAAAACAAAACAAAAAAGGAAACCAGAGTTTTAAGACATTAAAGTTTTAAGACATTTAAGACAATTGGGGAGATTTAAATATGGATTGTGTATTAGATAACACTATTAGATCCATGTTAAATTTCTCGAGCATGTTAACTGTGCGGTGGTTATGCTCCGGATCTCAGGAGTTAGAAGAACTTTGAAGTAAAGGGCCACAATGGCTGGCCCTAATTGGAGAATCTAGCTGAAGGGTATAGGGGTGTCGATCATATTATTCTTTCAATTTATTTGTACAACAGAATATTTTTCAAAATGAAAAATGGAAAAAAACCCACTTTTTATGCTTGTCACAAAAGTAACAAAACATTGTTGTAGAAAATTCAGAACCCTTGTGAAGAAAAATGAGTAACAAAAACATACAATCCTGTTACCTAAAGCACTGGTTTTCAAAATTCTAAACTGCTCCTCGCAGATAGAAATAGATGCTACATTATGACCCTGTACTACTCACGTTGTGTATTTGTTTTTGTGTGACTCAAACAAAAGTGCAACAAAATTATACCTGTTCTCCCTATTTGCACAGCTGTCCACATTTCCACTCGGTTTCCTTAAAAAATGCTTGATTTGCAAACCCACTAGGTAGTTTAAAACACATGATGTAGAATGAATTGCTGTTAGCTGGAAAGAGTTCTGGACCCCAGCTTTCCCCTCCACAAACTTCCCCTTCTCTGTTCTTTTATCTGAGGACTTCCTGAACTTCCTAGGCTAATTTAGGACAGAAACTCCTTTGCCTTTCCAAATCTCTGGAGATTTTCCTGACTTCATGATGCCTGTAGGCAATGTGTCTCTGGTGGGCTTGGCTGCCCTCCAGCGAAACAACCTTTATCAAATCTTACAGAAACTATGTCCCCCTTCAGATGGCAAGCTCTTCCCTCCCCTCCCCTTCCTGCCAGTATCACCAAAACAATGCAGGGCTCATTACCGGCTGATGGAAGCTTAGCAGGAAAAACCAGAGAAAGGAGCCAGCATCCTCCACTGTTCTCTTTAGACGTATTTGCTCCTATGGATCCAATTTGGTGATTTCCAAGGAACTTGGACAGTCTGAGCCTGAAAGCTGGGACAGCATGTTTCTTGCTTCTTGATGCCCTGGTACAGCTTGAGCCATAGAGTGTCCTGGAAATATACAGCATCAAAAGATGGAGTAGAAGAGCAAGATTACATAAGTGCTCCATGGCAAATATGGGGAGGATGACTAATACCAGCTCTCCTTACATGTCTAAAGGTAGCCCAAGCACAGAGGAGGGTTTCTTCCTCCCTTCCTCCCTCCCTTCCCCCGCTTAACCCTTCCCTCTTCCCCTTTCCCCCTTCTCTCCTTCCTCCTTCCCCTTTCTCTCCTTCCCCCTTCCTCCCTTGCCCTCCCTCCCTCCTCCTTCCTTCCTTCCTTCCTTCCTTCCTCTTTCTTTTTCTTTCCCTCCCTTCCTTTTCTTTCTTTCTTTCTTTCTTTCTTTCTTTCTTTCTTTCTTTCTTCTTTCTTTCTTTCTTTCTTTCTTTCTTTCTTTCTTTCTCTCTCTCTCTCCCTCCCTCCCTCCCACCTTCCCTCCCTTCTTTCCTTCTTTCCTCCTCTCCCTCCATCTTTCTCTTTCTTCCTGTCTACCTTCCTGTCTGTTTTCCTTCCTTCCTTCCTTCCTTCCTTCCTTCCTTCCTTCCTTCCTTCCTT